>CAUHTR010007530.1:13528-72189 GCA_959609185.1 Schmidtea polychroa | reverse complement strand
TCAGTGTATTCTTTGGTATAAATTTATTACGGCTTTTTTAGCAAACTCCCGATAACATTTATGGTGGTTTCAAAAGACCACTCATATAATTGTATCAAAATCCACCTCAATTGCATTTTTGAGTTTGCGAAAAAACTCCCGACATAGATTTCCTTTTGTATATCATACTTATCGTCAAATCTTCTTACTATGCAACGCCACACGAAAGAATTTTTCTCTCCATTCTTTCTTGTCAGTGTCATTAAGTTCCCACATACATCGCAGAAGTGTTTAGATACCAATAACCCTTTTTCAATGAACCACCTCACACAAACTTCATCATCTATCAACAATTTGGCGAGCTCGAGTAAGTCCTTATAATTATTTTTTGAGGTTAATTTAAAAATTAAAAAAAATTGATTTTTAATTTAAAAATGGGGGAGGCTTAATGATGTTATAGCCAAAATTATTCAATAGATATAAACCATTTATAATACTAATTTTGTATGTTGAACTTAATAAATAGCGATTAGTTAAAATTGTAAAAGTTTAATAATATTATTAAAAAGTTTTTATATGTAAAAATATAAAATTAATTACATAAAATAAATGCATATAAAATACTTAAAACTTAAAATAAGACTGCCGTGCGTAGAACAAAATGTCCAATATAAATTATTACAATAAAAAGGATAAGATGAAATGTCAGATAGAATGTCATATGTACATACAGATCAAATTATGTAAAGTGAAAGTGTCTATATTTGATTCTGGTTTCGAGCTTTTTTAATATTGATATGGGTTCTTTTAATGTTTAATTTTATCCCGCATATATGTTCACGCGGAACTTATTTGGGCCCGCTCTATAACATTTAGTCAGCTCGAAGTTTTCGATGACCCGTCCTCTGTCATTTAACACAAGTTTCATTTGCAAGAATTGAAAAACATGACGCCAAGATTTTTTTTCAATCAAATCATTCAAAATGATTTTGTTACATGCTTGATTTCGTAAGTTTCGGTTAATTTAGATAGTATTTTAGTCTGAATGATTAAAATCTTCAGTGAGATACATTTCCTATAATACATTATGGTGCAAAGATAAACAAGTTGATGAATTAATTTTCATACATCATGTAGATATCAGCTTGAAATACACTCTTGATAAATATCGTTTAACTTATATATTGTTTTGATCTAGTCTTACTATTATTGAACAAAAATATTATTATATATTTTGCTCGAAATTCTTCATCAGCAAGTCTAATAACTTATTTCTTTCTACGGAAAATCATTGGTTTCTAGCAAAGAATAATATCAAGGTGAGCTGAAATGTTTTTTATAATATAAGGCTGTTTTTTCATACAATAAGATTTATATCACTTTCAATTTGAAAGAATTGTTCACATCATATAAAATGAGAATTTCAGTTGTCATTTGGACACATGATGCAAGGAGATTAAAATGTTTACCCCAATATTTCAATTTTCGCCAGTACCTTATGCATATTCTTTCAAAAATAAGACGCAGTGAAAACTAATGTTCCGTTTTAAGTCAATCGGTGGTTTTATTTGACCTGTAATTGTGAAAACTGAATTTAAATATTAGCCATTACATACAATGCATGGGTCTCTGGGACCTCAGTATTTTAGGGAGTTGATTAGCAAAAAATGTAAGGTATAAACGTCCTTGTACTCAAATTTCAAACATTCACCACCCGTTAACGTACAATTAAGTTCTAAAAAACAAATCCAACTGATAATTAAATTTCGAAACACTAAAATTAACATTATTATGATTCTCGTATTAAATATTAAACAGCTCGACTTATTAAGTAAGGATTCATTCAATTTAGAGAACAAATAGAAAACTGATAGATCGCTTCAAAATTTATACATTATAATCATCAAATAATTAAAATCAGCATCTCAAAATTTTAAGGAAAATAGGAACAATAAAATCGTTTATTAAACAAAAAATGAATTGCTGAAAACAAAAATAAAACTATTATAAGATCAATTAAACTTTCGGTTAGAAAAATTTAACGAAATGCAATTTAAATGGTCAGCTATAGATTGGATTGAACTATCGTCACATAAACTATCATAAGGCATGGAATTATTCAATAATTGATAGGACATGTTATTATTATTAAGCATTTGATTAAAATATTTTTGTTCGTCACATCCATTTAAATTTTGGATCCAAGAATAAATGCCCGATTTACAAGATATTAATTTGTTACTAGGAGTATATAATTGAAAAGTAATTACTCAAAAATATTAGTTACTTAATTATCTGATCAAACCTAGAGATTCGAATGATTTCATTGAAATTTCACTAACTAAAGAAATAAATCAAAAATTAATGTTCACCTTTATTGATAAGATTTTGAAATTTAAAATAAAAAATAGCTTAGACAATTGGAATTTTAAATTAATTTATATGAAATTAAAGGTTAATTTTAAAGCATATTTAAACACTTATAATATTTATTTCTATTTTAAATTAAAAAACTAAATTTCCTGAAATATATTTAAAATAGTAAATTGTTTTTTGAAAACAATTTAACTTAAAATTTAAATTAAGAAAGCGCTTCTTTCATTAAAATTGAATATTATATTAAAATAACCTGGCATTATTTGATAATAAAAATAACTCCATTCATTAATACAAAAAATGTTATTTAAATGTAATATGAAATAATAATGATACCATTACCCCAAATAAAAATTTAAAAATCCAAATAATGAATATAAGAATATTTTGGTAAATTAATACTTATTTCGTACTTTTTTTTCAACATTTATATGTTTAATTGTTCGGTTTGATTATAAAGTAGTTTGTTTAATAGATTGAAGTTTGCGGGAAAAAATATAAAATTAAATTAATAAAAAAAATATTAAGCGTTGTTATCACGAATTATACACAATGTCAATTATAAACATTATCTAGCTAACATCTTTATTGATGAGTCTCACCAGAGCAAATTTTTATCACGACACAATTAAATTTTATTAATATCACAAAACTGATTGCAATAATTTCAGTTTTTCATATTTCAATAATATTAAAACTAAAACATATTTTAATTGACTAATTTGACATATTTTAACATATTTTAATCACTAATTAATGAGATTATTTATCAAGACATTTTAGCCAATGAAGTGGTTCGATAGACGAAAAGCAGTCACACATTTCATTATAGATCCATGATCTGCAGTTATTCGTTTTTCGATTATGTTTCTATAAGGACAAAATCCAAACTTTGCTGAGATACGAAGATCCAAACGGATGTCAATTCTACGTATCAATGTAATGATGATGTTAAGAAAAGTAGTGAAAGCATAAATAACATAAAATAAATATTTATCATTAAAGTTTTACATTTATCATATGAAATCTAGTAATAGTAAATAACAAGATATAACTAAACATGAAAACATTAAAAGGCTGTCAATAGTATTTATAAAATAACTTTTTACAAATTTATTTAAAAAGAATAACAAATATTGCATATCCTTCGATGTACACCTGATATCTCACAAGGCACACAGTTGGCACTATACTTCATTATACACCAAACACCGCCGAGAACCGTTTCCTATAATGTAAGAAAAAAATCAATAATCTTCCATTATAGAAACATACATAATTACTTTGATTTCACACTGATGTTCTCATTTATAGTGCAGTGAGATACATCTTATACTATAGAAATCTAAAAGTGGAAGAAAAATTTAAAACTCCACACAAGCAACACATATACTAAAAAACACATACAAACTTTCGATTCATAGAAATGCACCGCTGAGATACGTTTCTATAATAACTTTATTTTAGACAATTTTTAGAAAAAAAAGATCGCTGAAAATTTTTAGAAAATATATTTTTAATGAAATTATCAAGAGCAGATGAATTTGTTTCAATCCAGATTTGATTTCCTGAAAGAAGCCCCTCATATTGAACTCAGAAAAAAATTACAAAAATTAAAAAAAATATTTATATATTTAATTATATTTAAAAATATCATAAAAAAACACTCAAATTGGTAAAACGTGATGGAGTGATCAAGTATATGTCAAAATTGTTATCTATGTTTATATGCAAAGAATGATGTTGTTGAATCGGAGTGTTCGATGTTCGTACGGAGAAGTTCATGTTTTCTCGGACCTTTATTTACACTTTTCCTTTTTGCGTTAGACGACGTTTCCTTGATTTGTTTCTCCCGAAAAAGATTATTTACACGCTTTATACAGACCGTAAGTTTTGATGATAAGTTCTTTCATTTGAGTCGTTGTAAACCATGTTACTTTGACCTTGTTTAAGCTGCTCGGAGTTTCATCCAATTATTGTCGTTTTTTCACATTGTCATAATTAGTATATGCTGAGCATTTACAAGAAGATAAATGAATTTGCTTCGATGGTCCTGGCACTGGAAAATTAAAAAAATATCATCTACGCGCTTTTATATATTTTTATTTTTCATTTTAATACTACGTTTGCATTGCAAATGTCTTTGTTACTCATGCATTTATATTGCATATGTCTTTGTATTACACACATTAAAGATATAAAAATTATTTCTAAGCGAGATCAGTGATTGTGTGCGTAAATGTGTGTAAAGGGTAATAAATAAAGGCAAAATCAGAAATATTTAAGAAAATACATGTAATTTGGTTTAAATTTATCAAAAATATATATATATTTTATTTTTGGTTGATAATCTATGTGTGTCTGTATATAAAAACATTGATAAGGGGCAATAAATAATGGAAAATTTTACGCAGAAGTTATATATCATTCGAAAGTCTACTATATACAATACCAAATTGAATCAAATCAAATCTCTTATGCTTTACATTTACACTATAATAACCAATCAGAATCATAACCAGTATTAGTATAAATAAAGCAGTATATTTAAAATTATTGTACAATGTCACAAACATATAAATGCCAACAAATTGCTGCAGAAACAAAAACTTGATGACTGAAAACCAAGTCAACTACTCAGGGAACTCAAGCGCAGTTACAAATTAATGGAACTGAATGGAAACCCACAAACGAGCCAGATCCTGGGATTTCAATTTATAAATAGAAGGCAGTTCACATACAACACTTATTTAGTGTCAAAGGAAGCGGAATTGATGAGCTGGTAAACATCGCAAACTTACACATGGTCATAGAAAATCAGGTTATATCTCAAGTGAAAAATCGACAACAAGCCGAAACCCAGTATTAACAGGCAATTGGGCAAATGAACTTCGGTCAATTCTACTTGGACTTCGTATTGTCAACTCCGAAGAAAGTCAAAAGTGTTTTTGGAACTGATGGACGGCTAACTGGAGATATAATAATAATCAGAAAGAAAAGAAATCAAAATTGGAAACCATTCCTACCGAGCTTGCTGAAGGAATCTACTAACGTGCGGCTCAAAGCCAAATCAAGAACCGCCCTCAAGTCTGTATTAAAACATTTGAAATTCAATAAGCCAACCAGGACCTTACGAGTATTGGTAGACAAACTCAAAGCAGCTCATCTCCAATTATTTAAATTTTGTTTAAATATGAAATAAAAATATAGATTTATAAATTCAAAAATTGTCTTATTTCTATTGACTAAATGATGAATTCCGAAAATGACAACACCCATATTTTACACCGTTCAAATTTTACATGAAAAAATAAATAATTTATTTTAATGATTACTCTACACTCTTTCAACCTGTTTCTCGATACAACTTTTATAAGATCACTATTTGTAATAAAAAATATATTTGAATCAAGTCTTTCAACAATTGTTCAAACAACATCTTCATAAAAATCTCCTAATTTCGATTTTTTCGTCTTGACATTAGTATCAAACGACTAACAACAAGAACAAAACTACCGGGGTTAAATCAATTGCGTGATCGTGAACATCTGCGTTTGGAGTATTTTTTTAATTTCATCCATTTTTAAAATATAAATAGATTATTTTCATATTTAATTTTTTGGTGTAAAATGTGGATTCAACAATAATTATAATCGCCATTATAGTTTCATTATATTTTTTATAATTTATATAATTATAATTCGTGTCTATTTATACATTATCCAAATTTGGTGATTTCGAAAGATATTTCATCATACATTTTTATGTCTTATATTTAGTTTTTTATTACTAGATTATTTTTTATTATTATACTAGTATCTTGACAAATTTAATTAGTTTCTATTTCAAGTTTAAAATATATTCTAAATATAATATAGCAAAAAAATTCGACACATCTAAGTCTTTCCATGGTATAAATTTTGAGAGTGAGAATTTATCTCTTTTTACTGAAAATTAACCATTTTTGTAAGAACTAATCCTTTACTAGATAAAATTTTCCATTTAAGACTTTTAGTCTAAGAATCGAATTAATTATAGTTTGAGTTGACCAATTTAACTTGATCATTTATGTTTAATCAAATTATATCGTACTAAATACGACTATTTCATTAAAACAAAAAAGAATAATTTTCAATTATCATATAATCACTTTAATATAAATAAAAAATGAATTTTTGCAATGCATCGTAATTTTATATTTTGATTACGCTATGAAACGAATAGATTATGCAATACTAAATATCGTATACGCAAATTACCTAATGCTAGCGTGTCAACTGCATAAGTATTACATAATAACATTATTCCTTTGGATATTTGATGTTAACCTAAAAATATATCTTTACTTAAATATACTGGAAGATTTAGTGGTGCCTAATAAGAATAGCAAAATAATTATAATTTTTTAATATAAATTGTAAATAGATTTTAAAGATATAATAATTTTTTTTATAATTCTAATGCCTGCAAGAATTCAAATTAATACGGAAGCAGAATACAACTCTTATGTAAACTTTATGGTTAACGGAAATTTACCTGATTTCGATACAAAATCACAACGAAATTTATTTTTAAAAAAGCAACTAGAATGAAGATATTAAATAACAGAATTTTTATTAAAATGGAAAATAATATTTTGTTAGAATATATTGAAGATTACAATGATCCAAAGAAAATTTTATACGTTGAAGAGGTCCATTTAGCTTCACATAGGGGTCTAAAGACTATTTATAAATAATTGCAACGCAGATATTATAATATTAAGCAAGTATACGTAATAGTAGTACTTTTTTATTTTTTTATTTATTTTTATAAATATTTTGAAAAATAATAATTATTTTGGTATTTTTATTAAGCAACATTTTTATTAGACACAACAATATACTGGAAGATTTACCTATTTTTAAAATTTTTAAAAGAGATCGTCGATATAATTGTATTCGTTGTGTGAATTTTGATTAAATATTTTTAACATTTTGTTATTAAATACAGTTTTATTATTGTTCAATGTAATTTCGTGAGAACTCCTAATATATAAACATTTTTGTCATAAACAAATGGAAATTACTAGATTTGATTAAGGAAAGTGCTGTGAGATTTATACATTAATATATTTATTATTTTATTTTTTTCAATACTTTTTCAATTTTTTATTTAATTCATTAACTAATAGTTTTTTCGCACTTAAATTATTTTATTCAAGAGTGACAATATATTTATTTATTTGCAAATGTCTTATTTAAAAAAAGTAATTTTGCTATAATTTTCATGTATATGTTAATTGTAATTAATTGTTTTTATATATTTTGATAGATTAAATATTTTTAAATTACTTATTTTATTTATATTAATTAGTTGCATAATTATTTCACTTGTTTATGTTAGGCATATTATATTAATTTTAATATACTTGTTTAGTAATATTTTATTCTGTATTTGTAATATATTAATAAAAAGACAAATACAAATTATCCTATTATGAATTGAATTTTTATCACTATAAATAATTTGCAATATATTTTGGTGGTTGTTTAAAAATTTGAAAATATTATAAAGTTTGTTTTAATCAAAACTTTTAAAATTTAATTGTATTAACCAAATATAGTCAATCAAATTTATGAGTCTATAAAATTTGAAACTATTTATAAAATGCATTGAAATAGTATAAATATAAATAACTGTAAATTTTAAACTATTTAATATCAAAAATTTCAGTAAAATGTATTTATTAAAAATTAATTGTCACAGTGCTAAATGTGGAAAACAAATCACTGGAATGGTTGTTCAGTTAGAAAGATGCAATCATTGTTTTTGTTTCGAATGCTTCATGAAATGGTTTGAAAATACCTCTTGTTGTCCAGCTGACCAAATTGAGGTCACAAACATCGAGTTTACTGACTTGACTGGATTCTCCTTCGCTTCCTACACTTCGGATGAAGTGTTTTATGATCTCGTCTTCAATAAATTATATTCAGATTGGTGTGATGTACAGAATTTGATAATTGAAAAATGCCGAATATCTGTAGTTTCACACGAGGCGCAAATGAAAGAATTGAAACATATTCTCAAAGTTGATTTTGTTTCGACAATGGTAAATGGAAATTGGACAGAAGCCCTGATCAAGATTTTCCTTAAAAATCGAAATTCTTATATTTTTAATTTTTCCGATGAGTTGAATTCCTTGGGAAAATATATTGATGATTTCGTTTGCAAGTCGAATTTATATAAAGAAATGAAACATTCCGAAATAAGAACTGGTATCAAAAAGGTTCACCAAGAATGGAAAGATCTACAACACAAAACTCATTCAATGATTAAAATTTGCAATATGTTTACGTTGGTAAATGAGAAAACAATTTCGAAAATCATTAAAAGATTTCATACCAAAGATTTGACAATGTAAACAATCATTTTACAAATTAATACGTTGTAGTAATTTCAATGGATTTTCTTTTATCGGTGTGACCTCAAAGTTTAATAGAGTTAATTTTTTATTTAATCCTTGAGGACTTGCCTTAAAAATCATAACGTATAAACCCTTGTTGAATGAAAAGGGTAGAATTCACGTGTAAGTTAAAACTGGATATTGCTAATAAACATTTAAATTGTATATATCAGATTACATAAATTTTTATATAAATATTTAAATTAATAAATTAAAGTAAGTTTAAAATATAAAAATAAATTCAACCAGCATTGAAATCAGCATCAAAATTAAAATAATAAAAAGCCTCGAACAGATTGTTTGAATATTACAAACAAGCGCAGTTTTTTGAATAAAATAAATTTAGTAATTTTATTTGGTTAATTTATTAATTATGGAGATTGAAAATGAATTCGACGTTGTTGCGGCTAACATGGCGACCACATGGATATAATTTAGTCTACAGACTAGCATTTTGATTATTTTTCTAAATTTTCTAATAATAATTTAAAAAAACAAAATGAAAACAGTTTCCGAGATTCGGAAATAGATTTAACAGAAGTAAATATTGTATTGTTTTGTAATTGGTCTTTGAGAAATATTACAAATAAAACTTGGAACATTGAATTTATTTTTCAGTATAATTAAAAAATATTTTTATCTAATAAAGCTGAAAAATAATTAAATTCCGCTGTTTTTCAAGATAGTTATTGTTGTTCCTAGCACTAACTATGAAGGTTTATAAGGTATTTTTATCATATTCTCTATGCTGAGCTCATAAACATAAATGATTTTTGTCCACTTATATTTCCTCCACAGTTGTTTCTTTTAAAATTCTACTAAATATTTCTATGCATTTGATAATTTCTAGTAAAATAATTTTAATTAATTCAATTAATATATTCTTATCCATTCTTAGTCCACCTTCATCTTACCTATGCTACTTCTCAATATATTTTCATCTAGCACAGCCATGGCCAACCGGTGGCCTGCGGGACTAAGTGTGGCCCGCGAAGCGTTTTGAGGTGGCCCGGACACAATTTTAAACATCAAGTCTTAATAATTGTCTTTTTTAGAATTCATAGTTTTTAATTTAAAAAATTGATTCTAAGTTTACTTGAATCGTAAAAACGAGTTATATTTATTTAAATGAATTTATTGTGGCCCGTGATAATATTTTTCCAAAAATTGGCCCTTCGATTGATTTGGGTTGGCCACCACTGATCTAGAAATTATACCTACCATAGTACCATAAATGAATAATTTTACCACTTATCTAAGATTTTCACCCTTTTGAATTTATTAATTTCATTATTAATTTATCATAGAGTAATCTGTTCAATAAATAATTATTAATTTCCTCACTTTAATGAAGATTCTTACCACCTGAGAATAATATTTTTATTCTTAATTTTTTTTCTGTGTTTAAAAAATAATTCTTTCGATTTTACGCTGATATACGGTGATTTTAATTGAATTTTTTAATAATTTGCTGTATTTTTATTGAATTGTTTTTTAATTTAATTTTAAATAAAAATTATTTTAATTATTTTAATAAATTATTTTAATAATTCAGTAATCAAGTGATAGGATAAATTTTGATGATGACTGTAATGATATTGAATTTGACAAAATGATTTTTTTCAATAAATATATATTTTCTAAGAATATTTCCATGAATACACATTGATGAACTTTTAAATATTGAAAATCTAAAGTTAAAACCAGCTAATTTTATCAAGGACAGATGATGGTAAGATATATTTGAAATTTACTTGAAAATAAATGTAGAACAGTGTTTCCTTCCAGGTGGGTCGCCAAATCAGAAAATAAAAAATTAAAAAAATTTTAAAGATTTAATTTCCCAAAATATTTGTTAAAGTTTAATACAAGTTTAATAATTAAACCCAGATAATTAACATAATTTAGCATTAAAATGTTATTTAAAATTAAAAATTATTATCACAAGATTTAAAACCAACAATGATAATAATCATTATGGTTCACTTTCGTGACAAAGGTGAATATACATAACTTCCGACGTCTTCCAGCGTCTTATTAGGTGTATTCGACTTTGCCATACAGTTCATAAAATATCTAATTAAATATTTGCGACAACATTGCTAATTTTTCTGACTGTTAGTTTTTCGTTTTTTGGCTTGCTCTATGGATGTCAAAATTGTTGTTTTGAAGTTGCCAAAAATAACTCCTTTAGTAAGGTAGTTAGTAGCTTATCGCAGCAATGACCCCCCGGGGGGAGTCTGCTGCAACTTTTGATTACGCAACTTACTGTGACTTACTTTTTTTGCTTTCTGGGATTTTCAATACAAAAACCTTTTTTCAATACAAAAAGCCAAGGATTATTCAGACTATAGTGAGGGGTCTCTTTGGTCCTGGGATTTTCAATACAGAAATGGGTTTACACTAAAAAAGCCAAGGATTATTCAGACTATAGTGAGGGGGTCTCCATGGTCCTGGGATTTTCAATACAAAATTCAATTAATCACTAAAAAAAGCATGGAATTATTCAGACTACAGTGACGGGGTCTCCTTGGTCCTGAGAATTTCAATAGAAAAAGGCGGTCTTCTATAAAAAAGCATGGTAAATTAAGGTCTCAGGATATTTTCAATAGAAAAAGGCGGTCTTCAATAAAAAAGCGTGGTAAATTTTAGAATTAAAGTAAATTATGGTCGAAAATTTAAAATTAAAGTAGAGTAAGGTCAAAATTTTTAAATTAAAGTAAATTAAGGTTCTAAAAAACTAAATTAAAGTTAATTATGGTCCAAATTTTTAAATTATTTAATCAATGGTCAATAATTTTAATTTAAAGTTAAATAAGTAAATTAAAGTAATAATTTTTTAAATATTTAATGTAATAAGTAATTAAAGTAACATTTTAAAATTTATTAACAAAAAGTTGGACCATTGAGAATTGAGAATTGAAATGTTTTATTGAAATTTTTTATGAAATAATTTTTTAAGATAATTTTTAAAGAAAATTTTAATGGAATAATAATAATAATAATAATAATAATAATAATAGTAATAATAATAGTAATAATAATAATATTATTATTTCAACCAAATACTATACAACACATAAAAATTAACTAGACACATAACTAAACACATAAAAATTTACCAAACACATAAATAGAACAAAAGTAAAGATATTAAATTTTTATTTAATACAATTAATCTTCATCTGATAAAATAACGTCATCAATGTCAACTTCTTCATCATCTTCTCCAACATCTTCTCCAACAACTTCTATATCATTTAATTGACTTAATCTTACATGGCCATAGTGTAAAACTAGTATTTTTCCCCACCCAAACCCTTTTGTCATCTGCGTTAGTTAGAGCTATTTTACTATTTTTTATTGTATAAATTTGATGGTTTTTGCTAGTTATTTTTGTTTGAGGAATCGAAAGTAGTGTGTTTATATCCCTAACCAAAACAGCCCTCCCAACAAATCATGCCTCTATTTCACTTAAACCATTAGAAAAACAATCTAAAACTTATACTTTTATAGTATTTTAACCCTATATTTTTGAAAACAACCACCCTTAATACCCCTAACTGTTTTAATCTTTAAAGCCTCATAAACATAAAGAGAATAGAAAAGAAAATGGTATAATGAAAAAAGTTAGAGGGCTATTTTGGTTAGGGATATAAACACACTACTTGAGGCACTGTTTTGATCGTAATCAAACTCTAGAGTTGATCTTTATCAGATTATTAATTTTAAATTATATAAATTAAAAAAATAAATGAAAAAGAATAAAAAATTTTATGAAATAGTAAAACTGCTCTGAGAGGACAGTGGTATTTTTTTTTTTCACTGTTTTCTCAACAGTTTTTTTGATCCGGATCATTTTTTTATTCAACCTCTTTCGTTTATCGAATCTCTTCCAATATACAAGCTGGCCAGACTCATACATCAGAATCAATTCGATAATAGCAGCACACCTTATTATTCGCTTCTCGCTCGAATACGATTTCATCGGCGTTTTAAGCGTGCTGCTCGAAAGTACAAATGAATTCGAAAGTGAATCCGAAAGAAGTCCGAAAACAACTGAGAAATAAATGTGCACATTATAGAATCGATCCGGGGGTGTTCGAAAGACTGGTGACGATAATTACCGGTTCGCCACCACACCCGTTTCAATAATTTTTTTTTCATATTTATGTTTAAAAAATAATTAATTAATAAAAAAATAAAATAAATAAAATAAAATATAAATCTAAGATACCCACACCATTTTCAATATTATTTTCAAATTTTTAATATTATTTTATGTTGAAAAAAAACTAACCGTAGTTAGGATTTGAACCGCTATCTATTTGAACCACTGTGCCAGTCTAGCCCACTGCGCTATTAGACTTTGGATTTTTATTTATAAAATTCTAAAAATTAGACTGTCACATTATGAAAATGAATAATATATAAATTTAAAAAATAAAATGAAAACAGGGCATCCAATAAAAAATTTTTTTCTAAAAATGAATTGTAATATTTGTAATAAAGTTTTTAAAAATAAAACTGGATTAATTTCTCACTTAAAATCGAAAGCTCATTTATTAAAAGAAAATAATCTTAATGATACAAATTCAAAACTTTGTCCTAAATGTAAAGGAAGATTTCTACATTCTGGATATAATAAACATTTTGAAAATTGTATTGGGAAAAATAGACTAATATTTACATGTCCTCATTGTAACTTTTCAACAAAACTAAATTTCTATTATTTAGAACATATAAAAGAATGTAAAAATAAAAAACAAAATTCTGACGATGAGGAATGTCATTCAGAAGGAGAACCCGATCATGTTGAAAGAGAAAAATATAACTGGGATAATTTTAATCATATAGATGAATTTCAATTAAAAATTAATGGACCTGCAACTCCTGGAGAATATATAAATAAAAATAAAATAAAATATTAAAAATTCTTTCACTGAAGCTTTAAAAAATTATAAACCGACAAGGTATAATGTTATAAAATATAAAATTATAATCAAAGCAAAATACTGGCGAGGAGCAGAAGAAAAGACAACACCCTTAGATGTTGAAATTGGAATACCTTTTAAATATTTATTTTCAACTAAAGGATTTGATAAAACCATCAAAGAAATAATTAAAACAGCAGAAGCAAAACAAGAGGAAGTAGAAAATGAATTAGGAGATTCAAACTTAGTATTCAACTCTTTCCAAACTTTAGTGATTGATTATTGGAGAGGATTACCACCTAATCCTAAATCTTATATTCCTACACCCTTTAAATCTAAAAATGTTATAAACGTACAGAATAATGATAACAAATGTTTCATCTGGTCAATACTTGCACATTTACATCCTCAAGAATCAAACCCTCAAAGAGTTTCAAAATACAAACAATATGAAAATGAATTAATATTTCCCCAAGGATTCAAACATCCAATGAAACTAGAAGACATTCCAGAATTTGAAAAATTAAATAATCTTAAAATTAATATTTATGAACGGGTTAAAGGGAAAAATATTAAAAGTAGAGAAATTATTCCAATTTACATTTCTGATAGTGGAACCAAGGATAACGAAGTACAAGAAAACCCTAGAGAAATATATCTTTTAATCTTGGAACAAAAAAATAATCAACATTATGTTTTATTAAAAAACTTTCAAGCTTTTACATCACCAGAGAATCCAACTAGTGGAGGAGGAACATGTAAAAGATGTCTTCATTATTCAACAACTAAAAACTCTATGATTAAACATACAAGATTTTGTGAAAAAGATGAACCAGCTTTAATTAACATGCCTACAGATCCCAAGATGAATTTTAAAAACTTTTCAAATTTACTACAAACAGTAGGAGACTTTGAATCTATAAATCGTAAACAAGATTTGGTTAACCAATATTTAAAAATAATAGAAAAAAATAAACTCATGGATTCATGGAACTCCTCAGGAGAGAAGATGAAACCAGAGAGGATGAAAGCCTTTCTAAGAAAAAGAAACAAACCTAATAGTGTTAAAAAAAACTAAACAATTACCATCTGCTTATAAATTATTATTTAAAAGTAATTATCCTGAACTCATAGAATCTAGAGAATATACATTTCAAGGAACTTCAGAAGATGTTTTAAATCATTTTACTAAAAGTATAAATGATCTAGAACATGAAATATTTAAAGTATTAAAAACAAAATATGAAATAAATTTTCAACTGAACAATGGGAAGAATATGAAAATTCTTCAAATTGTTGGATGTGTAAACAACCATTTGAGAATCAACTCTTGAGGATCAACTCCTTGAGGAACCTCCAAATAATGAAACTATTGAAGAAGAAGAACAAAGAATGTTTCATGAAAGACAATCTTCAAATATAAAAGTCCCCGATCATGATCATTTAAAAAAGGAAAATAATTATCGAGGAGCAGCTCATAAAAATTGCAATCTTAATTGTGATACTCCTAAATTTGTACCTGTTATATTTCATAATCTTTTTGGTTATGACATACATCTATTTATTAAACAATTAGCAGAAAATGCTAAAAACTCTTTCAAAGTTATAGGACTTACAAAGGAAAAATATAAATCAGTTGAATATGGAAAATTAAAATTTATAGACTCGTTAAACTTTCTCCAAATGTCTCTAGATGCCGTAGCAAAAACAATGAAACCAGAAAATTTTAAAATCACTCGAGAATTCTTGGAAAAAAATAATATTCCTCCAGAAGAATATCCTACATGCTTAGCAAAAGGAATATATCCTTATGACTATGTTGATTCATTTGAAAAATATAATGAAACAAGTCTTCCTAGCCAAAAAGATTTCTATTCACAACTTCAAAAATATCATATTACAAATCAAGAATATTCTCGAGCAAATAAAATGTGGGAATTATTCAAGTGTAAAACTTTAGGAGACTATACAAGTATGTATTTATCCTTGGATGTTTATATTCTAGCAGGTTGCTTTGAAGAATTTACAAAGTCTTTTGTTCTTAAACCTTACAATTATATAACAGCACCCTCTTTAGCTTGGGATACTTTATTATATACCATTTGGACTTCAATTATAGAAGAATCTGATAAAATTATAGATCTTTTAACTAACCTCGATATGTTTAATCAAATTAAAACAAACATTAGAGGAGGAGTCTCTTCAGTAATGGGTAATCGAGAAATAAAAGCTAGAAATGCAATAACTACTAGCAGAATGCTTTCAAAGACATCTGATCCTTATATAAAACTTAACAATGAGGAATTAAAGGAATTATTAGAAACAATGAAAAATCCTCTATTTATACTTTATATAGATGCAACAGCTCTATATTCAGGAATTATGACTCAATATTTACCAATGGGTGACTTTCATGAAATATACTCTGAAGATTCCTCAGAAGAATCCTTAAAAGATCTTATAAAAGAAATACTTTCAACTCCTGAAGATTCTCCAATAGGTTACTTTGTAGAATGTGACTTATTATATCCAGATGATATAAAATCAGGAACAAGACATTTCCCTTTAGCTCCTATAAGAAGAAAGATTGATATCAACGAACTTTCTGAATGGCAAATCTCACAAGATAAACCTCCAACAACAAAACTTCTTTGTGATCAAACAGATCGAACTTATTATCTTTGTCACTATAGACTCCTGCAGTTTTATCTTTCACAAGGAATGATATTAAAAAAAGTTCATACTGTTATAAGATTTAAACAAGCAGCATTCATGAAGCCCTTTATAGAGGAGAACATTCGTTGTAGAAACATTGCAAAAAGAGAAGGTAACCTTTTAAAAGACAATGGTTATAAACTTTTAAACAATTCAGTCTTTGGCAAGACCATGGAGAATGTGGACAAGTATACTAATATAGAACTCTTGACAAATAGTGAAAAAGATGTAGCCCGTTATAATCGTATGCTAGGAAAGCCTACATTTAAAAACGCACAAGTATTTTCTGAAAGTCTTTCTGCAATAGAACTTCTTTGTGATCAAAATGATCGAAGGTTTTATCTTTGTCACTATAGACTTTTACAGTTTTATCTTTCACAAGGTATGATATTAGATAAAGTTCATAGTGTCATAAGATTTAAACAAGGACCATTCATGAAAGCTTTTATCGAGGAGAACATTAGGTGTCGAAACATTGCAAAAAGAGAAGGTAACCTTTTTAAAGATAATAATTATAAACTTTTAAACAATTCAGTCTTTGGGAAGACAATGGAGAATGTTGATAAATATACTCATATTGAACTCCTAACAAATACTACCAAAGATATTAAGCGTTATAATCGTATGCTAGGAAAGCCTACATTTAAAAACGCACAAGTATTTTCTGAAAATCTTACTGCAATAGAACTAAAGAATTTTGAGAAAACATACAACAAACCAATATTTATAGGATTTACAATTTTAGAACTTTCAAAATTACAAATGTATAAAACATATTATAACATCTTACAACCTATATATGGTTCTAATATATCAATGCATGCAATGGATACAGATTCAATGTTTTTAACAATAAGAACTCATGATTTACAAAGAGATATGACTGAAAATCCTATACTTTCAAATTTAATAAATTCATCTGGAGAATTATTTTCGTTTAAAGATGAAAAACCTTTTACTCCTATAGAAAATGGAATATTTATTCGTGCTAAACAATATTCATACGAAACATTTACAAATCCTAAATTTGAAACTCGAGAAATTATATTTAAAACCCCAGAAAAAGAGGAAATTATTTCATATAAATATCCTATATTCCCTATAGAAGAAAAACCTGTAAAGGATAACAGATGTAAAGGAATACAGAAATCAGTTGCAAAGAATCTTTCTCATCAAGATTATATAGATACATTAAACCCAGGTCATAAAGATAAAATTGATGAAATACATCAACTTAAAAGTGAAAACCATGATATTTACTTGATAGAATCCCAAAAAGTATCATTATCAAATTATGATGATAAAAGATTCATACTAAGTGATTTAAAGACAACTCTTCCTATAGGAAATAATTTAATACCGATAATAAAAAATCTTGCTAGTTTGAATCAGTTATATGATACAAAGATTACCGATCTTGATATTTATAATGTTGAAATTATTTATCCCGAGAGAGAAATCGAGAAGCCTTTATATTCTCAAGTTTTTAATCCTATACGTATGGAACTTAAATATTTTAATACTGATCCTGAATATATAAAAGGTCTAAGTGATAAAGAATTTAAAGATCATAAAGAGGTTCTAAAAATTAAATTCGAAAAGTTAACATCAATTCTATCAAATGATTTTTTTCTTTTAAAAATGTCAACAATTAATTTAAGAGTGACAACATCAACCTTTTGAAGGGCAATAAATTTTTTTATGTATGATTCTTTAACCATTTTTCTCGTTTAATTTTTTTAGAATATTCATTACTTATAACATTAGCACTTTTTAATCTTATAACCTCATTTTTAATATCTTGTATTATTTGATTTGATTTCATTATTTCATCATCAGTTAAGATTCCATCTTCTAAAGCTTTTAATTGAAATAAAAATAATTTAGAGATTCCTAATTCTATTGATAAACAAACTTCACGATATAAACTTTTCTTTTTAGAAGTATAAGATAATGAAACTATTTCAGTTAAGAAACCATCAGCTACAGAAATACTTCCAAGTATTACAGGTGCAAGAGTAACAACTGGTAAAGTTATGGGTAAAATAACTGTTAATATTGCAGATGCAAATCCTAAAGAATAACCTATAACTTTTAAAACTGTATTCCCTTTATTCCATCTATTTTTAATTTTTTTATAATGCTTTAATAAATCTTGTAAATGTAAGGTTTCTGATTTAAATTCTTTTACTCTCATAATTTCAAGTTCTGTGGGAGCCGAGGCCTTGGAAGAATAATATCCTGATGATCTCAATTCTGGGTAAATTTTTTCTTCTCTTACTTCTTCCATTTTAATAATTAAAAAAATAAGACTTTATTCTTCTGAGCACCATCTGGTACCAATACTCGGATATCAAAAGAAACTCTTGTTGAGAGGAATATCTTTATACAATTCTCATCAATGCTTTACGAACTTCATCAACATCAACCTTTTTTTCATAAAATATTAAATCTATATATTGTACAAGTGTGCTTTTAAAAATAATATTCTTACTTTTAACTTTATGTAGTCCATGTGAATGAGTATTAACATACCAATCTCCGTGTGGTAAATCATAACTAGTCATTATAACATCACCCTTTTCAAGCTTACTATTATAATCACATTTCACAAACCATTTCATTCTTTCATTATCATCATCAAACAAAAAGAAATAAGGATCAATAATCTTTACAACCATAAAAACACCCCATTCTTTACTGTTTGTTGTTATTAAAGTTGGTTCTATAAAATGTTTATATGTATGGGGTAATAATGTTTTATTCTGTTCTAATTCAGCAGCTCTTTTTCTAATACTATGTGTGGTGTTAATGTGTGTTCCATGAGACTCTAAATTTGAAAGTCTTTTATTAAATGATGTAATCATCTCATTTATTATATTATATATTGTATTAAATTTAGTATTCATAATTTGTTTATCTTTAGAATTTAATATGCTAGTATTTAACTTTACAACTTGTTCAGTTAACAGACTTTGTAACTTGTCAAATTTATCATTAAATCGTTGTTCGATATTATTAAGCTTTGATTCTATTGAATCAATTTTTGTTGTTAATAAACTTTCAATTCTTGTTGTTGTTAAATCAGTATATTTTTTATTAACTGCATCAGAATCATCAGTTGGAAAAGATAAATCTTTTATCTTGTGTCCATTTAAAATTAAATCTCCTTTCATTGAATCACCTCTTTCATTAACATATCTCTTTTCTGTAAGAGATATAACATCTTCATCTTTTAATCCATCATTATATAATCCAAACTTATTATAACTAGCATAATTCATTTTTATAGTAATAAAAATAAAATCTAGACTTGTTTCAAATGTAAACACATTGAAATATTTTCTCCATTAAAATTAATTAATTCCCCATTTTCATCAACAATTCTAAAACTAATATCCATTATATTTTTTCTGCATAAAGGTAAATAATTTGGGGGATTCATTCTTTCAACTATTTTATATCCAACTCGCACGGTATTAGAAGGAAAGGAATATAAAATATTTGCATGTTTACCATTAATGTATGATCCCATTATACAATCACACTCTATATTTATAGAATTTGTATTTGTTAATTGTATAATATTTTTAGATTTAATGGTTGATGGTGGATATTCTTTGACTTCAAAACCTAAAATAGTATGAAAGAAACTAGAAGTAGTAACACCAAGTCCAACATTTTTTAAAGTTGTAATACATTTTGAAGTTTGAATATCTGCTTTTATTTCTACTTCTCCATTTGTTTCTTTTAAAATTGTTTTAGCTAAATCTGTTATTTCATATGATCCTGGTTCGATTGTTATAATGGTGTATTCCTTAGAAGTAATCTTTTCATATTCACTATTTTCCAATATACTAGGGAGAATAAATGAAACAAAAGGGGGGTTTCTATTATCACTCTTAAATATAATAAATTTATTATTATTATTATTTATATTAAAAATAGTATTAAAACAGCTAAACCACAAGAGTCCTAATTCATAATTTAAATCTTGATCTAAATTTATTGAATCTTCAAAATTTATAGTAAAATCTGATTCTTTTGAATTTATTAATAAACTTCTTGAATATTTATGTGACATTATGTTTGCTATTTTTTTTAAATAATCTTCCGGAAGGTTGCGAAGCTCCATTTTCATAGTAGAGATTTTAAATCATTATAAATTTCTTGGATTAAGGAAGTGAAACCTTCTCCTTTAGATTTATTCAATCTATACAAAACATATAAGCTTAAAATACCACATATTTTAGTATTATTAGGTTGAACTTGTAAAGAATTAAAAGTGTAGTCCGAGAGATAATCTTCAACTTCTTTAGTGGGTTTAATCCCAAAAGAATCAAAGTATATAGATTTATTATATATACAAACCCAATGAGATCCTTTCTCATTTGAATTTTGATAATTGATTATTATATTCTGGGGACTTCGTCTAAGGGGAGTACCTCCAATTTTATATAATTCATCGTTCATTAATATTTTAATTTTTAAATTTAAATAATCTGCATAATCTTTTAAATCAAAATTTGTTTTTGCATTTATTCCAAATGTTTTTAAAAAATCTAATATTGAAGCCATTTTGTATTTTATAACTTCGTATTTATAACTTCGTATACTTATTAAATTTATCTTTTGAAATTATTCCTTGTTTTAACAAATCTTTAGAAATCTTTAAAATATCAGAATCTAAATTATTATGTCCTGCTTTTTTAGCTGCTAATAGTTTTCTTAATTCAATAAAAAGATTTATAGGGTTGAGGCCTTCTCCTTCAATGATTTGAATTTGAGGGCCTGTTTTATCTCTATCTTTATATTTCTTTAAATCTTGAATATGTTTTGCTTTAGGGCTACCATTTATTAATTTTATTAAGTTTAAATATTTATCAATTTCTTCATTCTTGACACCATCTGGAATATATCCAGAAATTAATCCATGAAAATCATCTGAAAGTTCAATGTCAACACGCTCTCTATTCATAAAAGTATTTGTTGAAATAATCGATGGATTATTTTCTGAATTTAAATATATATAAAATTTTTGATTATTAATTGTTATTGTTTGAAAACCTCTAGGATCATAACCTATAGTAGGTATAATTGATGGAGCTAGTGATGTATTAATTTTAAAATTAATTGGAGTCTTATGAGGTGTTAATCTTGAAAGAAATTCATCTTCTTCTAAATCAATATTATTTCTACGTTTTTTTCCTACTAATCTTAGTAATTCCTTTTTAGGGGCTTCTATAGCTTTATGTTCGGGGGTTAGAGGAGCTTCTATAGTTTTAAGTCCCTCTATAGCTTTAATTGTTGGTCCTTGTTGTTGTTGGATTACCTCATTTAATATTATAGATTCAGTTTGTTGAGTTGTATCTTTTTTATTATACTTGTTTTGTTCTGATTGTAATTTTTTTAAAAGTGCTAATCTTTCTTCATATACCATTTTAATGGTATTAAAAATGGTATCATTGTTCCTTCCAAGGTTTTAAATACAATCCTTTACCACTATTCTGTGGAGTTCCTCCAATTTTACAAATACACCCATTCTTTAAAGATTTACATATTTTTTTAAAATCATCTTTATCTTTTGATGATAAAGATTCAGATGTTGAAATTTGATTTTTTAAAAAATCATTTAAACCTCTGCCTTTATATGGATCAAGATAGAGACCTTTGCCCTGATATGGATTAAGATAGAGACCTTTTCCTTTAGCTTGCCCTACCTTCATTTTCTCGATTTCAGTTTGTAGTTTTTCTTTTTCAAGGTCTGTCTTTTGAGATTCTTTAGCTTTTTGAACTGTAGTTGCAATTCCTCCAGCTATTCCAGCAGCACCTGATAAAGCAGCAATGATTGCAGGTATTAAAGCAGCTAATGGAAGAATGCCACCTTCTCTAATACGTTCTTTAACTTGTTCTTTTACATGTTTTCCAATAAAATATTTCTTACCATCAATTACTACTGATTTATTTTTATTTGAATTTATTAATTCTTGCAAAGATTCTTCAGTTGTCATTTTATAATAAATAAAATGGATATTTGGAAACCAATTTTAAATAGACATAAGAGTAAATTTAATAATAAAGTATTTCCTGATAATTTTAGATTATTAATTGTTGGTTCTTCTGGATGTGGAAAGAATGTACTTCTTTTGAGGATGTTGCTTGAAGATGATTTTTTAGATTATAATAATTTAATCTTTTACTCTACAACCATAAATCAACCAGAATTACAACTTTTGAAATGTGGATTTGAAAATAAATTAACTAAAAAAGCAATAATTGATATTTTTAAAAATCAACATAGATGTCCTGAAGAAGTTTTTCAACCTTGTGATATGGTTGATTGGTATAAGGAAATGATTTTAGAATCAGATATTAGTAATAAAAATGATTATATTTGTGAAGAGGGGGAGGGGCAAGCAATTCAAGTTTTATTCTCTAATAAACCTGAAGATGTTTTACATTGTGATTTACTTCCTAAAGATAAAAAGAATCTAGTTATATTTGATGATGTTGTCAACATGAAAAATCAAGAGATCCAAAAGAGTTACTTTACAAGAGGAAGACATAATAATTGTAATGTTATTTATATATCTCAAACATATTATGCTTTAGATAAAAATTCAATAAGAAATAATTCCAATTGTTTTATATTTTTTAAATTAGATCGCCGTGATAAGAATATGATTTATAATGATTTATTTTCAAATGTTGAACCTGATAAGAATATGTTTGATATGTTTGTTGATAATCATTGGAGAGAAAAATATAATTATATTTATTTGGATAGAGAAGAAGCTGAAATATGGAAAAGTTTGTTTTAGGGCTTGTCGACTTAAAAATCTGTTTTCTGTAACTCATTATTATAAAATCTACCTAATATTTTTTCATTATTTAAATCAATGATGCTATATGTTATTGGAGTTGTATAATGTATTTTATTTATAATAAAAATTTCATTTGTCCATTTTGCTGTGAATCCTTTTTCAAATTTATTTTTGTATTTAAATATTCTTACTCGTTCACCAATTTTAAACTTTGGTTTTTCAATAACATCATTTTCAACAGGATTCATGAGTTCCAAAGGATTCAAGGAAGCATTTAAAGGTGTTGATTTTATAGAACTATGTACATCATTATTATATTCATTTACAATCTTTTGTAACAATTCATTGTTCCATTTTTGTTTTCCAATAGCAGTAAAATATTTCCACATTTTATTTTTTAATGTTCTATTTAATCTTTCAACCACAACTGCTTTTCCTTCGTTTTCTGTTGAATATAATTTAATATCATTTTCATTTAAAAACTTTGTAAAAACTTTGTTATAAAATTCTGTTCCTTTATCACACCATAAATATTTTGGAATTCTTTGATATTGTTCAAATATATTTTCAAATGCTTCTGTAATAGAATATCCTGTTTTATTTTCTAAACATCTTGCAAAAGCAAATCTTGTATATAAATCTATTACTGTTAAAATTATTTTATATTTTTCAGGGTCTGATGATTTGGTTGGCATAAAGACTAAATCTGCAGACCATGTTTGATCTTTTTCATGTACTTGAACTTTTAAATATTTTTTATTTTTTCTAAATTCATGGTGCAATTCGTTGGCATATTTTATTTCTGATTCTGTTGGGGTTTGTAAACTAGTCTTGGATATATTCTCGAGGGATCTTTCAATGTCTGCTTGTTCGAGGATCTTTTTATTAGCAACATCTTTTGCTATTCTAGGAAGTCTTGCACCCATAGGAAGTCCTGCTCCTATGAAAATCTTACCTTTCATTGCTAATTTAACTAGAGCTCTTTGAATCTTTTCTTGGGTTGATGGATTTTGGATACTATTTAAATCATGTATTAAATTCACATCTGCAACATGTCTATCTCTAAGATCTTCTGAGTTGTAAGCAATATCATGTTTTAAAGCTGCTTGATCAATTCTATTTATTGGTTCTTCTCCTTGTTTAGGATTATTATTTTCATCTAATCTAATATCTAATCTTGTTCCTGGTCCAGTATAGTTGTGTTTAAATAAATGTCTTTCACCTGGATATTTTTCTGTAGTAAAAGGTTTTAATATTGAAGATGTTGTTTTTGAAGATTGCATGTCACCTCCTGTTCGTGTAATATCGACTCCTATATGTTTTTTAGTTTTTAAATGACTTGCTTTATGATGTCTTGTAACTTGACAATTACAACTTTCACATCTCCAATATTTATTTAAAGACATTTTAAAATGTTAAAATATTAAGAATCTCCCCTAACATTTTCAATAATTGAAATCTTTCCACCATATAATTTCATTTCTATTTTCTTTTCTTCTAATATTAATGTATATACTTTAGCTTTAAAATTAGAATCCTTTGTTATATGAAGTGTAACATCAACATTATTTATGGCTAGGCGATCATCTTGGTCTGAAACATTTATACAAAATATAGAATATAAATTTTTGAAATCTTCTAAACTTAATTGTGGTTCAACTTTGAAATCATAACATGTTTCAATATAATTTAAATATGGGAATATGTTTTCATTATTTTCAATATTAAATTCCATTCTATTTATTGGATAATAAGAACTATTTAATTGAATTTGGATTGTTTTTAAATTATCATCTCCAATCTTTTGAATAAACAAGTTGTTATTTTTTTGGAAAGATGAATCTACTTCTTTGAATCCAATCAAGATATATCTTGGTCGGTATGCTAAATTTGCCACCTTTATAGAATATGTTGAACCCTCTGTCATACTAAATTCACTACAGATTCTATTTAAATAATTTACATTTATAGATTTGTTGGAATTTAATCTTTCAAGGAGTTTAATCTCAGAATGTGGGTTTAGTGTCCATTCAGGTATATGCAATTCAAGTGTTGATAATTTTAATTTAGCTTTTGTATCTGCAGCTCCATAGAACAATCTTTTATCACCTTCTACTCTATTACAAACTAATTCTATAAAAACATTATGAAGTATACGATTATAGTTTTGAAGGAATCCGAACAAGTGTTTTAATTCAAAATAACCTTCAAATTTTTTAGATTTATAAAGTTCAGCTCTTTTATAATAACCATAATTTATATCTAAACCATCTTTATCTAAATCCCCTTTATTAACATCAGGAATCCAACCTGTTAATTCACCATATTCGTTTTTATAATCACAACCAGTTAAAATAAAATTTAACATTGTAGAATATACTCCTGGATATAAAACAGTTTCAATTTCTGATGATCCTAGTTTTAATCTCATGTTGTTGAATAAATTTGGAAAGAAATTATTTTCTAGGGTTATATCTTTGTTTGCTTCAATTTCTAATTCAATTTTATAATATAATTTAGCATTACAAATATCTATAGGGTTTGATGTTTGAAGAGATTGAAAAACTATATCACCCCTACGATTTAAGTTTGCAATAGATCCTGAAGTTGGCGAGNGAGGCATGATTTGTTGGGAGGGCTGTTTTGGTTAGGGATATAAACACACTACTATCGAAAAAACATTAATTAGTGTTATAACAATCCAGGTATGACTGATGTTTTATGTTACTACCTTTCAATGTTACACCTTTAGCCTTTTTTGTTTCCTCATCACCCAACAAACTATAACATTTAGGTCTAAGAAAAACCCATTCCTTATATTTAAGACCTTTATTCTCGTCTTTGAACTTTCCAATGACTGGATCAAGGTTCTTACTATATAAGGAATGACAAGCATCGTAATTGGACGTGTCTAATAAATTATCGCGGATCATTGCAAGTAAAAGAACCTCAAGTTTGTAGTTAATAACTTCCAGGAAAAAAGAATCCGTATCACCTGCAACGATATTAATTTTACATCTAAACTCATTGCGATATTCTTCTAAATCTTTATATTGTAATTCATATATTCTAAGTTTAGATAGATCAAGTACAGACTGTCCAATGCAACTTGGTCTATCTAAACATATAGAATATGGATTTAACAAAGCGGCAATTAAATTATCATCGATTTTAATGGATTTTTTAAACGAAGGTTTGGAATTATATTAGACTAATTTACTGTCGGTTGTACAAAGATGAAGATTCATTCTTCTCTTTAAATTTTCTACAGTTTTACCATATAAACTGTTATTTAACAATTTGTAATAATTTTTGTCTAAACTATTTGTACTTTTTGCTCTTAATTCGGTATTAGTGTCTATATATTTTTTGAAAATTGAAGATTGTTTAAATCTTACAGCTCTATTTACTCGTGTAACTTTAACACCAAGTGACAAGTATAATTTTAAAAATCTCCAAAGAATTACATAATTAGATTTTGGAAGATGAGTTAATAACAAATTTTCAACCTTTGAAGTAGATGGATGGGTCACCGCTAAAATAGGTCACCGCTGGAACAAAGACATAGACCCCCTTCCCCCTCCCCCGGTCGAAAATTTTTTTAAAAAATAATTTCTTGTAGAGCAAAGACAATGACTCATCCGATGACTCATCAAAAACAGGCCACTGCTGGAACAAAGACAATGACTCATTGTTACATATTGATATTTTCAAAAATAATGTCTTTGTTCCAACGGTGACCTGTTTTTTGACCTGTCTTAAAATTTTTAAAACTTTTAAAACTCACAAAGTTGAAATCCAACAAGTTTCAAGTTCCTGATCACTATCGACTGAAGCAATTGATTAATATTTGTAAACACATTTTTGTGGAAAATTTATTTGAATCTTGTTTGATTTCAACTTTTGTGAGCTTTAAAAGTTTTAAAAATTTTAAGACTTTTATAATTTTTAAAGTTTGAATATAAAAAACAGAATTTTGTGAATTTTTAACAAAATCATATTTAAAAAAATTAATGAAATTAGTTAATTAGTTTGTTTAAAATAGAGCAATTTATATTGATTTAGTTTGATTTTAATTCTACCCGAAGATGACAGTGATTCTGTCGAAATATATTGTAGTAAAATATATATTGGATTTGGTGTTTTTCGTTATATTGAAATCAATGCCATTATTTAGTGACTGTAAATATTATTAACTTATTAAAATTCTAGACCATTGATTACTTAATTTTAAAAATTAGCCCTTAATTCACATATTTATCCTTAATTCATTTAATTGAAAATTTGAATCCATTATTTACTTATTTACTTTAATTAAAAATTTTTACTACTAATTCTCATCATGTTTCAAAATTTATTACTTAACTTTAAAATTTAGTCCTGCATTTACTTAATTTAACCAATATAACCCTTATTTATTATTATTATTAGTAGTAGTAGAAGTCCATAGTCACTACTTGTCTTGCACATGCACATCTATCCTATACTTGTTGCGCCCAATTAAATAATATTTCGGCCATTAAGTCATTCAAACTCGCCCTTCTCCTTAAACATTTAAATGTGATCCTAAAGAAGGCATTCTGAAATTCTTAGGATTAATGATTTTTGAAATAACTAAAAATGTTATACTGATCAAAATAATAATTATATAGACCAATATCTGTAGCAAATATAACAACCAGAGAGCAGCAGAGACAATAAAAATCAAAAATCATAGTTTTGAATATAAGATGAAAATAAAATAATAATAAGGATAGTAATAATAATATAATAATAATAATAATAATAATAATAATAATAATAATAATAATAATAATAATAATAATAATAATAATAATAATAATAATAATAATAATAATAATAATAATAATAATAATAATAATAATAATAATAATAATAATAATAATAATAATAATAATAATAATAATAATAATAATAATAATAATAATAATAATAATAATAATAATAATAATAATGAAAATATTATTACCAATATCTGCTACATAAAGCAATAAACGAGGAGCAGCAGCAATCAAAATAATTATGAATATCAGCTACAAACTTTTAACACAAAAATTTTTTAAATCTCTTTATTTAATCAATATTTCTTATTAAATTATCCACAATAAAATTTCAAAAAAACTAGAGCATCTGATAAGCGTGAGCGTATTTTAGTGCAAAAATTTGTGCATTTTGAAAAACCTCTTTCAACATCTGTTAAAGTCGGTTTAATGCAAAGCGTTGCATCATAAAGTTTCTGCAAATTTTCTGTTCGATTCCCTCTGTTTTTATAAAGAGTGAATTATTGTTTCAATAACTTGAATTTGTCAGTATTGCCTACGGTATTCATCACGATGTCCTTTCTTAGTAGCTTGTTCAACTCTTCGTGAAGCGATAATTCGGTAGTTTCTTCTTGAGATGTTTGTTCTTGACATTCAGTATCATTCTCATTTGGACCAAATAAGCGAGTAAAGAGCTTTCCTGCATAAATAATTGTATTACGTGTTGGAACCATGTTGGGATACTTTAAATAAATATATTACAGCATGATTCCATCGTCCATAGACTCTTTTTTTCAAATTTTTGAGAAGATCCGCACTTATTGTACTGTTCATACCGGCAAGCTTGCGATATATAAAATCAATGACGGTGTCTGCAGTTTGTAGCGTTGAATCTTCTATGCTAAATACTTCAACGGCCAGTTTTATTGGAGTCATCGTAGCAAAAAAAAACGTTGAGCGCGTCAAAATTAAGATTTTCGATCATATAACTTGCGTTGAGATCTTTAAAGGTTTCTTTGAGTGCTTCTTCTGTTTCAATGAGTGGCTGAAGTAACTCTAGAATTGAATTCCAGTGATGTTTTACGTTTCAAATGCAGTTCTACTTCTTTGTTCAGCTTTTCTTTCACTTTATCTTGAAAAGCATAATTCTTAACTGATGAAAATTTAATGTACTTCACTACTTTCCTGCCTTGTTTGAGAATTTCATTGTATTGAATTTCTTCGTTTGTATTACTGTCAATGATTTCAAAGTCAGTTCCGTCGAATTCATCATTTTTAACAATTAATACATCATCAAAATCATCTTCATCTTGAATCTTGTCTTGCTTCTTGTAACAGCTATAACAGCTTGTAACAAATAAGTGACAGCCAAGTGAAAGACATGATTAAAGCAGAATTGTTAGCAAAAATTGTGTTAATGAAAAACTACAGAAAGTATTTTTTTGAAAAAATGGCTAAAAATAAGAACTGCTAAAATTCTATCAGCACAAGCTGGTCTTTTTGGGTTCGATAATTTTTTAAATAAAAGAGCAAAAAAGTTTTTAAAAAAATTTCGCTTCTATTGCAGAATTTTCCGTTTTCCATTAACGGCATCAGAAACTCTATACCCAGTACCTTAAGAATTAAGGAATCCAGTAAAAAGCAAAATATTACAATTTTATAGTTTCATGAAATATTAATTTTCAGTAAATAATTAAAATTAAATACAAAATTAATAATAATAGTAAAATAAATTATAAATTTCTATAAAATAAAATAAAATATTTAGATTTAAATAACAAAATAAAAGTATTTAAATAATTTAAATTATTATTTTAAATATTGTCACAATTTTCTGTATAATATTTATCAAGATAATAAAATATTTTTAAATAATTTTAAAATTTAATTATTTAATATATTATTGTTTAAAACCCAATTTTATTCAAACTTTTATTAGTCAGAAAATTAAAAAAAATAATAAAATTTGTTTTAATATTACATTTTATAGAAATCATTTTATAATAATCTTTTAAGTAATTAAACAAAAATTTAATTATAGATGCATTTATTGAAAATTAATTGTCACAGTGCTAAATGTGGTAAACAAATCACTGGAATTGTTGTTCAATTAGAAAGATGCAATCATTGTTTTTGTTTCGAATGCTTCATGAAATGGTTTGAAAATACCCCTTGTTGTCCAGCTGACCAAATTGAGGTCACAAACATTGAGTTTCTTGACTTGACTGGATTCTCCTTCGCTTCCTACACTTCGGATGAAGTGTTTTATGATCTCATCTTCAATAAATTATATTCAGATTGGTGTGATGTACAGAATTTGATAATTGAAAAATGCCGAATATCTGTAGTTTCACACGAGGCGCAAATGAAAGAATTGAAACATATTCTCAAAGTTGATTTTGTTTCGACAATGGTAAATGGAAATTGGACAGAAGCCCTGATCAAGATTTTCCTTAAAAATCGAAATTCTTATATTTTTAATTTTTCCGATGAGTTGAATTCCTTGGGAAAATATATTGATGATTTCGTTTGCAAGTCGGATTTATATAAAGAAATGAAACATTCCGAAATAAGAACTGGTATCAGAAAGGTTCACCAAACATGGAAAGATCTACAACACAAAACTCATTCAATGATAAAAATTTGCAATATCTTTACTTTGGAAAATGAGAAAACAATTTCGAAAATCACTAGAAGATTTCATATCCAACATTTGACAATGTGAGGAATTTTATCAAAATATTTTTTTATAAAATAGATTATAAATATTTATTTGTTTTAATTTTCACAGTATTTTAATATTTTATTTATTTAATGCTAGCCGTATTCTCGTGTGTTGTTATGGTTATATTTTTCTTATTAATTAATGTTTTAATAAATTATTAAATTTCCTTTTTCACATTAATTTATAATTAGCATAATATTAATAGTTACAATATAAAATATAAAGAGTTTGTCGTTGTTATTGAGGATTAACATTGATAGCAATACTGTTGAAGCTCCCTATTTGAAGTCTGGAGTAATTTATAATTCATAACTTTTATCCAATTCAATTTCGTTTTTCTTTTTAGTAAAATCCCCTTTGAAAATTTACATATTTTTATGATATAAACTTTTGTTATTTAAATATAATTTCTAATTAAAATATAATTAGATCTACTTACGGCTTTAAAACCGTAAGCTAAGGTATATAGCGAAAATGATATAATTTGCTTAACAAGTGCATATTACATCACTATGGTGAAGAATAGCACACGCGTATAACCTTGATTTGACAAATCTCTCACATTTGAGGAGTGTAACAATTGTTAATTGGTTGTTTTCTGATTTGACTTGGATTTACTCGCCGAACTTTACTCGGTTATCCTATTCAATTTCGTTTTTCTTTATGGTAAAATCTTCTTTGAAAATTTACACATTCTTATTGTATAAACTTTTGTTATTTAAATATAATTAGTAATTAAAATATAATTAGATCTACTTACGACCTTAAAACCGTAAGCTAAGGTATAAAGCGAAAATGAAATAACGAGATCTCACAGCTATCTTAAATCTCTATGATTTTATATAAGTTAATAACATTAAATATTTTCAAAAACCGTCGTTCATGAAAATAATTGACAATTGCCAGCCAAAAAAACTACAGCATTTGTAACGTCAAATTTGCACCATAAATAAATGTTGTACTTTACGTCGAGGAATCGAAAAATCTCTTTTTAGTTTGCATTTTGGCATGATTTCTTCATGGATTAACTTAGCAACAGAATTTCATTAATTTCACATTTGTGTATAATTTTCCCTCTCTTACTGTTGCTGGAAGATTAAATCCACAATTAATATGTTTCTTCGAAAATAGGAAGCACTTATAAAGAATATAAACAATGACAGTAGTCAAAAGTGCATATCAGAGGTGGGCAAGTGCGGCTATTTGATGAGCTGTGAAGCTCCCATTGATCTCTGATTTTATAGTAAATATTGAATGACAATATGCTGTGGCTCTTTGTAATACAGGGAAAACTTGTATTTGGTTCTCGAGGACCTCATGCATGCCCACCCCTGGTGTATATGAAACCAGTAAAATGCCTTTTGAGAATTAAATTTTATTTATCAATTGTGATTATTCTTCATTTGAGATTTTCAATGTTTTTCAACTATTTTGAACTTGCTCCAAATAAAAATTAAAGATTGGTATTAAATTGAATTCCACATTGGGTTTAGTGATTGAATATTACCCGATTTTTAATTCTTGTTTTTTTTCTCAAGTGGATCAACCAGGGCCGGATCTATGGGTGGAGCGAGGGAGCGACCGCACCAGGCGCCAGAATCACACTGAAAAAAGGCGCCTTTTCGATCAAATTGAAGAATAATTATTCTCAACAAAACTATCATACTGACTGTTATTATAACACGTATTTCTACATAATAATCTATATTTTGATAAATTTGCATTTTTGAGCGCTTTTCCTCTATATATATATATATATATATATATATATATATATATATTATTACAATAATGTTAAATTTTTATTGAACAAAATTCAAATTTTTCACATTGCTTTGAAACTGTCTCTTTATTGGCGAAAAATCAAATTTGACTTTAACAATATAGGCGCCTTTTCAAGAAGTTTGCTCCAGGCGCCAAAATAGTACCATCCGGTACTGGGATCAACAAATGGTGACATACACAGTTACAAATTCAGTTCAATGACACTCACAATAAATAGCAACTATAAAGAAAAATACTCAAGATTTTGAAAAAGATAATTTATGAAAGAAAAGAAACATACAAAGTACAAAATATTGACTAAATATCAATTGTGGTATAAATCTCGTTAATTGTAAAAATAAATATTTATTCTTTACATTTGTTTCGGCGCCAGATTTTGATTTGAATTAGAGTCAAGTACTAAAAAGTACAAATTTAAAATTAGAATGTAAGTTTGCCAATCGACTTTCTACCTATTCTTATGCATTATAAGTGATGTTTTTGAAAGTGAAATACTGATAATGGTAAATTACTATATGAATATATTGAGGAATTTTGTAGGTGGCTGTCCGCAAAGGGTGAGCTCTACCATAAGACCTGGTAATGGCTAGATGAGCCTCTAGGTTCATGGGTTACAGTAGAAGGTATGGCGTCCCATTTTCTTTTGTCCCGTTATTGTTTGGATTCCTAGACGATATGATAAATGATTTCTGTCAAATCGTTGGTTAATATTCAGTATTAATTGTTATTTAACACTAGATTTACGGACAAATTTGAATCATTTGAAATTTTATTGCTACATATACTTAATACTGATTTATTTTTTTTTGAAAAGATATGTTGGTTTTTGGATATGTCATGAAATATAGGTAAATAGTAATTACTCTCCTCAGCCGACTCCCTCATTTCTCTGATCATAATCTTGAGATCACGAATGATTTCTTGATTCTCGATTCGAGACTTCTTGATTGGTTCGAAATTCTGGTTAAGCTTTCTTACTTGCTCGAATCAGAACCATGTCGCCTCCATTCGACGGCATTTCATTACCATTGATTCTGGTCTTGCTGTCTAACGCGCCGCCTAAATCTTTCCATGGGATATACTATAATTAGGTAAGAAAACAAAAACAAAGGTCAGTACTAATTAATTTGTACAAAAGGAAAAGGAATTTCAAAATCTGGAAAAACAGAAACAACAATAATGCACTTATCTCTACAGCCTTTCCAGATAACGGGAACAAAAAGAAAACAGACCGGAGCCGCAAAATTGAAAAACTAGAAAATATCTTGACAGCTGTCACAAATAACTAGGTTGCAGCAAAAAGTTTGAAACTTATGTTGGAAAAAATGGGAAAGATAAACTGAAGTGCCACAAAGTGGCAAGGTATAAAAGGAGGAAGCACAGCAAAAGCAGGCAGAACAATTAAAAGAACAATTACGAGGAAAACAGTTAAAGGAGAATATTTGCGAGGAAACATTTGAGTCAGAATATTGTGGAACTGAGTTTGAGAAGATTTGAGACAGAATACTTGAAACAGTACGACGACATTTATTTGGAGAATTTGAAGAGAATTGAAGCAGAGTAACTTAATGAGAAAGCAGAAATAAATTGATAAGTAGCAGGAGCTTATTCAGTTGATAACAGAGTAAAGTTCGGCGAGTAAATCCAAGTCAAATCAGAAAACAACCAATTAACAATTGTTACACACCTCATTTGTGAAAGATTTGTCAAATCAAGGTTATACGCGTGTGCTATTCTTCACCATAGTGATGTAATAAACACTTGTTAAGCAAATTATATCATTTTCGCTATATACCTTAGCTTACGGTTTTAACGCAGTAAGTAGATCTAATTATATTTTAATGGCTCCTAATTAAATGCAAACTAAATAATCCCATTTTGCACACTAAAAAATTAACATTTGCTAACTATTTTTGCAAACTAAAAAATAATTTTTGCACACTATAAAATTGATTTTTGCTAACTATTTTTTGAAAACTAAAAAAATGATTTTTGCACACTATTAAATACTTATTTGCTAACTATATTTTGCAAACTAAAAAAATGATTTTTGCACACTATAAAATCGATATTTGCTAACTATGTTCTGCAAACTAAAAAATGAATATTTGCACACTATTTTCAAAAATATTTATACATAATAAAAAAAAATTTCAGATATATTTCAATGAATAAAATAGCATAGAGATTACAATTTATTGTGAATGCTTAAATACAACAATTTATAGACATTTAAAAAATGGTTTAACAAAATGTTTTGTATGATGACTGCATTTTATTTGCACTAGATATAATAAATTTTTAGTTCTACTGCAACAGCAATGCTTTTCTTGCTTTTGCAGGGCGACCTCTCTTTCTTTTGGTTCCAATTGGAACATTTTTCGCTTCGGTTGGAGGGGCTACAAGCTTTAGTCGAATAGCTAATCCAACAATGTGTTTGCAAAGCATTTTTTTAAAAAAAGAAGGGCAGTTACAGTCTCCGTTAATACAGTCATTTTGATCTTTTGGTAAAATAGTAGTCCATGAAAGAAATGCATTAATTTTAAACTCATCAAACGTTTCCCAGTTGTCAATTCCATCGTAGGTTTCTGTCAAATCTTTTGCAGCAATTTTGTAAACAACACCACTCTCTGTTGATTCTGGAGAAATGGTTTTCTTCAACTTTGCCCACTGGTATGAGCTAGTCTAAAGTGCCAAGTCAATTTCTGGTTCGGTTTTGATGACTTTATTTCCAGATTCGTAATTGTTGGACCACCTTTCAATCCAATCAACCAATCCAACAGTAAATCTTGATAGTGAGACTCGCTCTCTCATAGAATCTTCATCTTTCATGACTCGGTTGTATGTCTCAAGGGCATTGTTTGTGCTAGGTGTTAGTTTTTTGGCACCTTCAAACCAATTTTTATTTGATTTCAGCCATTCAGCTGTGAAGTATTCGACAAACTCCTTGTTTGCCTTCCACTTTTTCAAGAATAAAATTGATGCTTTTTCAAAAACTTCTCTGGATTGACTGAGTTGCAAAGAATCAATGTCATACAAAATTTCCTGTCTTGCATCTTTTGGAATCAAAGAATCCACTTTTTTCTGAACATTTTTTTTCATATGAGCCCAGCACATAATCACCAATACGTCTTTGCCAAACACTGCTATGAAAGAGTTTTGGATGCTTCTTGATGCATCAGAAATTAATGTGCTTGGATTGAAGGGAGCATTGAAGATTTTAGGAACTTCATTCTTCAATGCAGTAAACAAAAATTTGAAGTCCTCAGTTTTTTCATCGGTGCATACTCCAATATCAAAACAATGAAACTGGCGATTGCGATCTGTTGTACCAATAACAAGAACAGGGAAGCCTTGCCATACAAGTTTGTATGTAGCATCTGCATGAATGTTGTCAGCGTTTAAAGCCATTTTCAACATTGTTTTGGATGAAATGAAGTACCGGAAATATCCAGTGTCCTCATATTTAATTTCATATGCAACAACAAATGCTTTGTTATCTGCTTCTGGAACAGCTGAATGAATTTGCAACCACTGATTTAATTCTCCAAGGCTAATGATGTTGGCACCATATTTGGACTTTCTCAAGGATGCCAGATGATCATTCAGTTGTGTTTGACTCGGAAGGGGTAATTTTTCGTTAGACAAATGTTCTAACATTGCTTTTGGTTTCAATTTTAAAGCAAACAATTTGTCAATTTCAGCTTTGACGGTATCTGTCATTGTTGTTCTTGTTTTGATGTTGTCACAATCATGTGCATGTCCTGATCTGTATAGAACAACATCACTAGTGCAGGACTCGTACCACAAGTAAACTGAGGCTGAACATTGTTCCCCACGAAATTTAACACGATTACAGCGGAAAAACCTCTTTTTCCCCTCTTCAGTTTTATTTGTCCGAAAACAAGACCACACTTTTTCGTTTTTTACAAAATCCTCAGCTTCATTTGAACTTGCAAATGCATTTGCTCTTTTCCAGTCTTTGCAAATTTTTTTCCTTCGAGTTTTAAAACGTGTTCTTCATCTTCATTTCCTGAAGAACAGTATTCTGGAACAAAGTCAAACTCTGAAAATTTTTTAAATTCCACCATTGCTATAACGACAAAGAAGTATTTATTATGAATAAAACAAACATAGTTAGAAAATAATTTATTTATAGTTAGCATTACTATTTATAGTTAGCAATTATTTATTATAGTTAGCTTTTATTTATTATAGTTTGCATTTATTATTTATAGTTAGCATTTATTATTTATAGTTAGCATTTATTATTTATAGTTAGCATTTATTATTTATAGTTAGCATTTATAGTGTGCAAATACATTAAAATAGTGTGCATTTAAATTGTAGCGTATTTTAATTAGTAATTATATTTAAATAACAAAAGTTTATATCATAAAAATATGTAAATTTTCAAAGGGGATTTTACTAAAAAGAAAAACGAAATTGAATTGGATAAAAGTTATGAATTATAAATTACTCCAGACTTCAAATAGGGAGCTTCAACAGTATTGCTATCAATGTTAATCCTCAATAACAACGACAAACTCTTTATATTTTATATTGTAACTATTAATATTATGCTAATTATAAATTAATGTGAAAAAGGAAATTTAATAATTTATTAAAACATTAATTAATAAGAAAAATATAACCATAACAACACACGAGAATACGGCTAGCATTAAATAAATAAAATATTAAAATACTGTGAAAATTAAAACAAATAAATATTTATAATCTATTTTATAAAAAAATATTTTGATAAAATTCCTCACATTGTCAAATGTTGGATATGAAATCTTCTAGTGATTTTCGAAATTGTTTTCTCATTTTCCAAAGTAAAGATATTGCAAATTTTTATCATTGAATGAGTTTTGTGTTGTAGATCTTTCCATGTTTGGTGAACCTTTCTGATACCAGTTCTTATTTCGGAATGTTTCATTTCTTTATATAAATTCGACTTGCAAACGAAATCATCAATATATTTTCCCAAGGAATTCAACTCATCGGAAAAATTAAAAATATAAGAATTTCGATTTTTAAGGAAAATCTTGATCAGGGCTTCTGTCCAATTTCCATTTACCATTGTCGAAACAAAATCAACTTTGAGAATATGTTTCAATTCTTTCATTTGCGCCTCGTGTGAAACTACAGATATTCGGCATTTTTCAATTATCAAATTCTGTACATCACACCAATCTGAATATAATTTATTGAAGATGAGATCATAAAACACTTCATCCGAAGTGTAGGAAGCGAAGGAGAATCCAGTCAAGTCAAGAAACTCAATGTTTGTGACCTCAATTTGGTCAGCTGGACAACAAGGGGTATTTTCAAACCATTTCATGAAGCATTCGAAACAAAAACAATGATTGCATCTTTCTAATTGAACAACCATTCCAGTGATTTGTTTTCCACATTTAGCACTGTGACAATTAATTTTCAATAAATGCATCTATAATTAAATTTTTGTTTAATTACTTAAAAGATTATTATAAAATGATTTCTATAAAATGTAATATTAAAACAAATTTTATTATTTTTTTTAATTTTCTGACTAATAAAAGTTTGAATAAAATTGGGTTTTAAACAATAATATATTAAATAATGAAATTTTAAAATTATTTAAAAATATTTTATTATCTTGATAAATATTATACAGAAAATTGTGACAATATTTAAAATAATAATTATGTGGTAGAAATAAATTTTTGCTTTTAAAATTTTTACTGTTACAAACTTTTTAAAGTTTTAATATTGAATTCCAGCAATAATCAGATGCAGCAAAATAAGTGCGAATTCTGAAATTTTTATTTCGGAAAATTTTAATGTTTTAGAATGAAGAATTTTACATTGAACTTATTTATCCTGAAAGATTTTAGTCTAATATTAGCAGTTTGGATACTAAGTTACAAAAAGGCAATGTTTCATTCATTTTAATATTTTGCTTCATACTGGCTTTATAATTTCTTAAGCCAGTGGGTCAATATGGAGTGCCTGAAGTTTTGTCAGTCATCACAGAGATGTTGTATTGGAAATTTTGAAATATATTTAAATATGGTTTTTCAGATGTGTTTTGTTTAAATAAAGTTTTATCGGCATTATTAAAATGAATTCAAATGTGTTATATTTATATTTATTTAATTTTTACTTAATTAAATATATTAAATAACTTTAATTATTGCTTTTATTTAATAATAATATAAAATATTTAAATAAATATTTTTTATATTATTATTTAAATCTAATTATTTTATTTCGTTTATAAAATTTATAATTTATTTTAGTATTATTATTAATTTTGTATTTAATTTTAATTAATTACAGGAAATTAGTATTTCATGAAACTATAATGTTGTTATTACAGTAATAAATATATTATATTAATGAAAGGAATTTAAAAAATCTTTTATATTTGATAACTTTAGAAACAAAAATAGTGTAAAAATGTGCAAATATTAATAAGAATTAGAAATAAATAATGAAGAATTACTAGATTTACTCCATAATATAACCCGTTAAATAATATTACTTGGCAAATAAATGAAAGACGTAACAAAGCTTATTACATAATTATTTATTTTTTGATTATTTGCTGCCAACTACGAGATATCTCGTATATGATGTTTCATTTATTACGACAACTACGACTTAATTCGTGAAACGATTATTATTTTTGTAGTCATTTTAGCACATTCGCTGCCACACACAATTTTATATTTTTACCTGAAAGCCACATCGTGTCTATGTCTTGATTTTTGAAAATTAATATTTCTTTTAATAGCATATTATCTTAATATATCGTAATATATTGAGCTATCTCCTGCTTTGTTATTTGGATGAATCATTTTTGCTATATGTTGAGGTTCTCAAATCTCAACTTGATGATTCCTACATAAATAAGAACACAAAAACTCGTTCAATAAAATGTATTTGATTATAACAATTACAAATAAAGTTAAAAATAAAATTAACAATCACCTCAATTATATTTTTATTTGTATTGTATATATATGCGTGTGTGTGTGCATGTAAATGCTTGCAGCTTCCTGAGCTCGGATGTGTAAAATAAGTATGTTCTAAATTGTATTGCAATATCGATTTCTGAATTTGCAACTCTTCTTAGAAGCTCTTATTTTTTGGGTCTGTAAAATAGGTATGCTCTAAATTATACTGCAATATCAATTTCTGAATTTGCAACTCTTCTTAGAAGCTCGTATTTTTGGGTGATTTGACTGAGGAATCAGTCGACTTATATATGAAATCCCTGTTGATACTCCATTTCGAATGTCAATACACTCTGTTTTGTTAAAGTCAATAGAATTTCTGTTTTTAAAAGTGCAGATTTTAATTGTTGCTATTTTTGGAATTATCTTTTTATCCAGCATCTTTAATGTATCTTTAATTGTCATTGATTTTCAAGTTTTAGCCGCTTTATATGATTCTTGAAAAGATATCATAAAATTATTTTTACTGTGAAAACGTGGAATCAACTATTGGTACGAAATCAGAAAAGTCCCAAGGAAAATTTTGAGATTCAAGCACATTTTTATATTTATCTCTAAACTCTAAAGCTATAGCTGTTAAAAATTTATCAGTATAACTCAACTCTAAAACACTTTGATATGTCATTACATATACTAGATCAAATTGATTATCCATATAATACTGTAATGAAACGAATTAATGATTATATGGATTTTTTTCTAATTTTATTTTGCAAAACTAATTTTATATTGATTTAGTTAAAGAATTCATTTTTTGACTTTGTAACATTGTCAGCACCATTTTGAATATGCCATATCAAAACTAATCCACTTTTACAAAAAACAAATTAATTATTTAAATAATTTGAGCCAACACTAAATAAACATAGTGCATTCCGTGTACTGAACAAACACAGTGCACTCAGCACTGCCATCAAGCCAACAACGATACGCACATAATAACAATATTAATAATAATAATAATAATAATAATAATAATAATAATAATAATAATAATAATAATAATCACTGTTACCAGCAATCATCCCTCTAAGCTGTGCGCATGTGCGCGCACACGTCTTGTAGAGCGAGCGCACACAAAAATTTAGAGTGCGTACACAAAAAAATAAGTTCTCGTTTACTTAGATTCCTCATTTCTCAAAAATAAGCCATGCATTATTGAAAATTAACTTTTCGTTAATTACTTATTTGTGTTCTTATCATAGTGAAGAAAAATAGCAATATTGATTGATTCACGAAACAAGAGTGACGATTAGAAAAGATATAAGATTTTATGACGCCATGGACATGTGGCACGCTACTAATTATCTTTCTATAAATATTATTTGCTATTTCTATCGCCATAGCCCATAATAAAACCATGACTATTAAAGTGAAAGCTACGCAACAACGAAGTACAGAGCTTTTGGCCATCTGTTCTAAGGCCGGTGAAATAAATAAATAATAAGTCTTTGGTCCAAAGAAAGATAAACCGAAAGAATCTTAAGTCTTTGGTTGTTTACAAAACGCAGAATGTCGCTTCGAAATTTAAAATTTAAAAGATTAAACAGTATGCTATAAATTTGTCTAAAAAATCAAATTATGAATTTATTTTACATATTTATCTAGTTATTTCACAATCAGTCGGCGAAATTGATATTTCAGTAATTTTATTTAAGGTTTTATATGTCTAAGTAACGAACATGGCGTAATGCAACCGCTCGCGCCCGATGTCTTTGGAATTTCAAAAAACCCATGTGATTTCGGTCAACTAGTAAATACTCTGCGAGAATGGCTCTGTCAAACGAGGGTGCCGGTACATCGAGATAGGAAGTCGTACTTCCTATGTTCAAATGGGCATTTCGTTTCTTGTCATTTATATACTTTGATAAAACGTCTGCTCATTCTGCTAGTCTGTTTTTCTGTATTTATGCGTTGATAAATCAATATTCACAAATTTTAAAAAATTTCAATTTTTAAATTAAAATATTGAAATCAGCATTAAAATGTCTTTATCCAAAGTTCTTAAACGGAAGAAATGTTCAACATCATTTAACAACGCATGGCTTAATGAGATGGTGGAGACTGATACACCACATTCACGGAATGTTGTGCGTGTTGAACTGCGTGAAATTTTTACATATGATGACGATGCTGGAGTTGTTTGTATGTTTTGTCCGCGATTCAAAAGTAAAAGTTGAATTTGCACCCGGGAAGTATTGGGATGATGTGTGGAAGCTGGACTTTCTAAAACGACATCTGTCATGTAAGTCGCATATAGCTGGCGTAAATGCTCTTAAAAATCGGAACCCATCCTTGGGATTAGGATTGCTTGGAATGCTCTCTGAAGGTCCAACAGAAAAGAAGAAGCGACTAGAAGCGCTTGAAAAAGAACGATCAAATCCAGCTGACATTAAGATTCTCATAGACGATGTTTTGCTGGCAGTGAAAATGAACAATTCCATGCTCTCTGTCCAAGAAATACATGAACACGTGGAAAAATATGTAAATTTGCCTGATAGTTGGAGAAGCAAAAATTATGCATACGAGTTTTTAGAAAGCATTAATAGTGTTGTTCAAACGGATATGATGAGTGAAATAGCTTCTGCTGATTTTCACACTTTAACGGTGGACGAAAGTACAGATATTTCTGTAAATAAATACCTAATACTATACTTCAAATTCAGACAAAGCAATTCATCAGAGTACAAAACAACTTTTGGTGGAATATTAGAACTAGAGTCATGTGATGCAACTGCAATAGTTTCTGCAATCAAAAACTTCTATTCAAAGCATGGACTTGATCTAATGAAAATGGTTATGTTTACTTCAGATGGTGCGTCTGTTATGTTAGGTAAAAATAACGGTGTAGCAGCACAACTTAGACGTGACATTCCGCACTTAGTTCAGCAGCACTGCGTTGCACATCGCGAAGATCTTGCAATTTCAAATTCATGAAAGGAATCAAATTATTGGGGGATCTGGAAACTTTAATTAGGACTGTTTATACAGTGTTCTGCAGATCGTCCACGAAACAGTGCAAGTTTGAAGAGATTGCACAAGTTTTGGAATGTGATTCAGTGGCATTTAGACCAATCAATGAAGTGCGCTGGCTATCAGGGCATTTTGCTGTTGAAGTATTTTGAGCAAGAAAAAAATACTAACAATGATCCAGTTTCTAAATACTGCTACAATATGTTGAACAAACTCGAAATTCGAATTAATTTGGATGTTTTGAAAAGTGTTTTGTCCGAATTAGCTTCTTTGTGTGTGCTTCTTCAAAAACGTTCTCTGACGCCACTTGATGCATTTGATTTGGCAAGAGGAAAATGAATAAGATGAGAAGCCAGTATCTCTGTGGCGAAGTAGCGTGGGATGAAAACGTCAAACTTCTTTTGAAGAATAGTGGTAAAAAAATTGAAGACGTGGATACGCGGTCCATACTAAACTTCATACAATCCCTCTGTGACCATCTTGCAGATAGATTTCCAGAGAATGAAGTTCGGGACTGGTCCGCTTTTGATTGTGACGCTATAAAACAATGCAATCTCAGTTTTGGTATTGAACAAATTAAGAATCTGTGCTCAAAATACAAGAATCTCCTTGAGCTCAATGAAAATGATCTTGTAGTTCAAGAATATAACGATTACAAATTTGTTGTAGCTGAAAAGATAAAAAGTAAACTGGTTTCCAATTATGCAGACATGGTTGCATACGCACTTTAAAGTGACCAGTTTCAACATCTATCCAAACTGATGGATATAGGGGGAACGTTCCTAGCTTCAAGTGTGGACTGTGAACGAGGTTTCAGTTTAATGAACAATATAAAAAACAAATTACGAAATCGTTTAGAAGAATTTCATCTCGATATGCTCATACGAATTAAAAGTTACCTGCTAGATGGCGGAATAATAAATCTGGACACAGTTTATTCGGAGTGGGCTAACACTAAAGATCGAAGGGAAAAATTGTGAATTGTTTATAATTTTGTTATGTTTAAACTTTGAACTTGAATAACTTGGAAGCACCAACTTGGAACTTCCAAGTTGGAGCTTTGTTCGCGAGCAGTTTGGAAGACTGATAAAAAGCACAATGCAGAGTAAATTTTGAAGTTTGTACTAAACATTTATTGATTTAAAAAATATGTTATAAACTGAAGTTTTAGCATTGAAAGCTCAACAATGTAGAACATTTTTCTATACCTATTATAACATTTTATCAATGATTCGTTTCTTCTCCCAGTCCCAGATATATTTGACTCATAATCCGAGTAATTTTCTGACCTAGTATATAATAGTAATTTACATTGAAATGCGAAATGTGTGCTATATCAATTGCGGATTTCGTAATTTTTCAAACTCGCAAGCGCACAAATTATGCAGCTTCTCAAAAAAGTTGCACAGGCAGAATTCTCTCCGAGAAATTAGAGGGAACATTGGTTACCAGACAATAATAATAACGATCACAATAACAACAATACAAATTTATTATAATGTCATCAAGAATAAATCAATATAAATCAAATTGTTAATAATAAGTTATCACAATAATGTTTATTCGTTTCATCGCATAGATATCATCATCATTGACCATTGTCCACAGGTACATTCACTCTGTATCTATTTGTTCCAATTATGTAGTATTTGAGCTTCAAAGTTTTTAACGTTCTTCCATGTTTAGAGAATAGTTGATTATAAATCTAACAACAACTCTAGAATATTTAAATAGCACACCACTTAAGCTCCAAAACTATTCCAAATCTAAAATATTATTATATTTAGAAATATGATATAGACACTTTACATCAGCGGTTTCCAACCTTTATGCTACCGCACCTCCCCAAAAAATTTTTTTTCTTGGCGCCTCCCCATCTCTTTTTTAATATATATAATAATATAAACACGTTTTAAACAATAATAACTTTAATACAAAATAAATTAAAACTACAATTAACAGAATAAAAACAAGGTTTTGCTATAACATACGAACATGTATATTTATTTGTATATTAAATTACTAATTAACCCTACGTAGGTAGCGCCCATTTTCCTTAAAATACGTAATCGGTCGCGTGGGGTCTTTAAATGTTCGGAGCTTAGAAAACTGACATAACCTTTTAATTATTTAAGTTGCAGATTTGTGTTTCTCAGTAGCTGCCTAAATAACAAATACACACTTTGCGATATATGCGCGGCTGAGTTTGCTCAAGATGCCTTAGTAGAGCAGACTTTTGTTCGCGCACGGGCTTGTAAAGACCCCACGCAATCGATTACGTATTTTTTTTGCTTGAAAAAATTTATAAAACCTAGAAACAATATCTCAAAATATTAGAGTTTTCTCTTTTTGACGACTACCTGAAATATAGAAGTACTATACAAACCCTCACACGAACACAACGCCGACATATTATGCACTCCATAGTAACAATATTTTACAAGAACAATCTCAAAATGAAGTTTGACCAGGCATAAAAAGATCCATACATTGCCCTCGAAATTGCAACTGTTTTGCATACGATTCGCCGAACATTATTCGAACCATATCAACAGCTGCTGGTAAAATTGGGGTTTCTCCTATTGTATGTGGTTTCATTCATTTCGCAATTCGGTATGAGACATGGTACGAAGCCAATAATGCGTTTGGTGTGACTGAAACTGTTTTTTTGAACGTTTCTTTTTGAATATTTATCTCATGCAATTTTCTTTGAAAAAATTCTATGGGCTTGTTAAAATATTCAGGGTGTAAAGTTTCATGGTGCCGTTTTAATTTTACTGGTCTCATACTATCTGAAGCCAAGACTTTCAAACACAACAAACACATTGGTTTTTCCGAGCCATCTATAACAACACTTGTAAATCCTAACGATAAATATGATTTTTTTTGTCTTTTCTTGGGAGTTTTACCTCCTTCTTGTCTCATATTATTACCACTTTTATCAGCATCATTATCTTCATTATTGTCGACTTTTCTCTTGTACCCACTCAAAAATTTATCCATTTTTCTAAAAATATTTTATTGATATAATTTAAAATAAATAATAATTAAATATAAATATGAAAATATAGTAACGATTATTTTCAGAAAGAAATCACGATAATAACAATAACACACCCCACAAATTCGCTTCAGCTGACACTTTAGCGACGAGTGACGTATAAATTTCAGGTTATTGCTTTGTGCAACTAGCGGGCGTTTTGCCCATTACCGAAACTGAGCGTTGCTAAGTCGCCAATTAAAAACCATTTAAAATCCTCTTCTTCGGATAATTTTTATATACGAATAAAATTTATGTATAGAAATTTAATAAAAATAAAATTAAGTCTTTATTTACTGAATATTTACAGTTTCGTTACAATATGAAGTTTTATTTATTTGTAGATATTATAGTATGAAAATAATTTTTTACCCAAAAGTTTTGGCGCCTCCCGGGTTGGAAACCACTGCTTTACATACACAATTCAAATTTTGGTGCATTTAAAATAACACATAATATTTCTAAAGTTAGCTATTTTTTATTTAAAAATTTAAATGCAAGACCCCTGTAAATATAATAATCACCGTGAGCATCAAATTCTTTGATTTAGAATTCAATACTTAATGTCTTGAAATTATTTTGTAATTTGTTCATATTTCTGTAAACTGTACAAGAAAACGATCAAATAAATTTTATTGTTTAGCCATGCTGTCTAATGGATCCAAAGAAAAATTGAAACCAAAACGTATTTTACTGGAACAATAAGCAGAGAAAAATTGATAAAATAACTTAAGAATTGAATATGAGTATGTCTAAATTTGTGGAACTCAAACGAAGGAAGATAAAATACACAAAAGGAATTCCATTGGATTATAAGACAGTATAAACCTAATTGCTAGTGTAAAAAGCAATCTATTAGCTAGAACAGAAAATTGTCTAATGATATGGATTGAAGATCGTCGTCAAAAAAATTAAAAATTAAAAAAATTTGGTAGAAAAGACAATAAGGAAAATTATCCTGTTATTGATGAAAGTGATAATGAAATTAAAATATTAAAAAGATTTTAATGAAACGTGATATTAGATTACACCGACTTCGATTAAATGCATAATTACATATAATTATATATAATTACATATCATATCCTGGTACCAAATGAGGATCTCAAAGTATTTATAATAATGTTTAACTTCATTACTATCATTATTGCTTGTTTTTAATATAATTGTAGTGTGGTGTTAGTTCTTTCTTTTATTATTTGTAATTAGGATTTGTAATTGTTATTTTTATTATCGTTGACGATGTTGTAACAAAAATTAATTAGACTATATAGGATAAATCTCATTAGGAAATAATCAAAAAATAAAAAAATAATTATTAATTGAAAAGTATTTAAAATTTTATAAGCAACATAAGAAATTTATAATTTCCAATATATCCCAATCATATCCTGGTACCAATAATGGATCTCAAAGTATTTATAATTTTACGAACAACATAAGAAATTTAAAATTTCCAATTTATCTCCATTATACCCTGATACAAAAGAAGAACAACATTAAAATATTACAATTTCCAATTTATCCCAATTATATTCAAACTTTATCTTATATTTGTTTTATAAATAAATGTTATATTAATTAAATTAGTCTATAGTTTATATCGGTCTTACAGATAATTTAATTATTAATACATAACTCTAATCAAACACACAATCACCTCAGCTGTCTCGAGACAATATTTTTAAAGGAGACTCGGCTGGGTTCTACAATTTTCTCAATATAAACATTCACATTAAAATAAAATACCGACCACAATAAATAAAACAAAATAGCAATAATTAATAACATACTACAGAAAAAGTTTGATAATTTATATTTACTAAAAATTTATCTAAAATTGCAGTTAGTCGAATAATGTAAAAATTAATTATTTCCAGTTTAAAAAAGTCAAATAAGTGAAGTAAACTTTAGGAAGTTTCCATATAGAATCGTATGATTATTGGGTTTAGTAATAAAAATGACTTTTTTTGAGGTAATTGTTATGAATTATTTGAGAACAAAAACAACTTGTACAAATTGACAAATGATTATGTTTAGGTCGTTAGACATTGCCAATTCCTCAACAACCTGAATTAATACTCCTGACTGGTTATCAGAATATGTGGTAAATATTTGCGATTGTTTTGTTGGAATAGTTGTATATCGTTCAATCAAATCCGTCGTCCCTTCACCAGCAGTTTCTATGCTCAAGGTCAATGGTGTCACGTCAACCAACAATAGATTTTGAATAGACTCTGATTTATCTCCTGACAAAATTCACACTTATACTGCTATTCTATACGCAACTGTTTCATCAGGATTAATGTATTTGTTCAATTCCTTTCTATTGAATAAGTCTTGAAGAAGCTTTTGAATTTTGTGTATTGTTATTGATTAATCAACTAATACAATATTATGAATGGTATTTTTGCCTAAATTTGCATCCATCAAACATCTTTTACTCTTTTACCCAAATATGCTTCGGCAATTTCTTACATTTTTATTAAAACCAGCGATTAAATTTCATTGGGGAAGAATCTTTTAGTTTCCCCTTTGAATTCTACTCGAATTTTTGGTTATCTATTTTCATTTTTTAAATCGAACGAATAAAGTTTCATGTCACCTTGAACTAACAATTCATCAAAATTTGAAGCAATTCATTGCGTTTGGTTTTGTGCAGCATCTCTAATTAATAGTTAGGTTTCCTTGATCCTTTGCAATAATTTCAACTTTCCTATGTTGAAATACATCAACGCATGAAAAAGTAGTAGCCATCTTGAATTTTGTCGAATAGGTCAACAAATAGTATTAACCAAGTGACATAAATTAAATATCCATAAACCCCTTAGTTGTCATCACTGGGGTTAGGGTTAGGGGTATTTCCGCCCAGATCTAGGATTGAGTAATTAATAGCGACGTACCATATATACTTGTGTATAAGCCAATCCTACAAAGTTGGTTGATTAAAATGTCAAAATAGATGACCCGTGTACAAACCGACCTTTTAAAAATGATATTTTGGGTAATATATAATTTATTTCAAATTATGCAATTAACTAAGAACCATAAAAGAACCAAAATTACTTTGCCTATACACGAATATATACGGTAAGTCCTTTTATTGGCAGTTTTGAACTCGTTTAGAGAGCTAAGTGGGAGTAATTTTAACTCAGAATCTTACCTGTCTCTTAGGTCTCAATGACTTTGTACATTTCCAACACGGCCGCAGCCATGGGTATCTAGTCGGACTGAAATAGTCATATGACGTTTTACGAAATTTCTTAGCAACGTTCCACACACACCTTATTGACTTGAACTTCTTTTTGTCTTCCTCCTAAACTTCAACAGTATTATTAATAACGAATAACCGTGAAAGTATGTTAGCATCAATAATAATAAAGTCTTTAAGATGATATAAAGATGATATAAAGATGATATTAAGATGATATAAGATGATCATTAAGGACTAAAGTTTTATTAATAAAAGCGAAATTATATAATTTATGAGGAAAATGTTTTAATAGAATACAACAATAATAATGTAGATGAAAATTTATTCAAAGCTGAATAGTTCTTGAAGTCAAACTTCTTTGACTACTTTTGAAAATTTGATGTTGGAAAATATAGTGTTTATGAGAATAACGGAAATGTGAATATTTCAGTAACGATTTTTCTGAAATAAATTGAATGAATCTATAACATGTTTATCTTACGAACTTCCATAACTCAAATAAAATTGAAAGCCATATATTGCGACGTCTAGTTGCATTAATTTCTCAGGCGATAATATGATGATATATTACATTAGCAAATCAGCAAAGGATTCAAGACTTTAAAGAAAGCGCCTGGGGGTATGATAGGTTTATACATGGAAATCAGGTATGCGGAAGAGGTGTTATTTCAGTTAGACAAAGCTTGTTTAAAAAACTGGAGAAACATTTTACACCAGTAATTATATTTAAGAAAGACAGTCCCGAAAAAAAGTTTCCATCTGTAATTTTTGTAAAAGCTAATGAAAATGGATAGATGAATGAAGAGTACTTTAAAATTTAGCTAACAGAGATTTTGAGAAAAATACCAAAATCAATTTTGCAGTCTAAATCACTTCCTATAATTAATTCAGCTCCATCACACTTTATGGATAACACCCATATATGATACAAATGATTTTAGAGTACTTTCAATTATTAATGATTTTATAAATTATTTCCTTGCAATTCATTTTAACTGTTTGATTTAGATTATTAAAATAACGAAGTAAAGAAATGGTCAAGATTCTAGAATAACTATAATGACACTCGAAAGCGTTGTTTAAATAATTCATTTTTTAAATAATTTTGAAATGGAATTGTTAAATTTAATCAAAATGGATGAATGTGATAATTTTTTAATTTTTACATTCGATAACGACTTTATTTGTAATTGTAATTTTTGCTCCAAAACACAAAAGGATTCTTTTTCACTTATGGTTTTAACTGATATTTTGTGGGGCGCAAATTTTACGAAAGAAATTTTGTTGGAAAAATTTCAAGTTGAGTTTTAGATCTTTATAATTATAATAAAATACGTTTTTAGAAATTAAACCCTTTAATAGATTGTAGTTGTAGTGATGCAATTAAAATTATTAAAGAAGGCATTAAAAATTATTTATTTTATGATATAAATCCAAATAATAATGGGTTGGTGATGTCTTTTACTTCTACTCAATTTGATATTAATATACAATGGGAAGCTAGTTTAGTAAAGTTAAATTCAAATGAAGTAAGCACGTTGATTTATATAATGATTTTCAGTTAATTTTGTAATTATTTAAAGTTAATCATTTTATTTTTTACCTTACTGATATTGCTTAGATGTTCTCTCATTTTGTCAAACCGTTAGTTGGAGCACTATCCCATTCTAATAATATTGCAACTACTTTATGGGAAAGATGGAAATCAACACGTTGCTATCTTGATTTCATATGCTTGAATAATTCGATGACTATTGACACGAATAGTAATCATTTAATTACCTATTATTTTTTGAATATAACTGCATTTGCTAGAATCATTTTTAAACATTCCTAAGGAATATTCTGATTTTCAAAATACCCTCCAAATGAATGAGAAGGATCTAGTAATAGTTAATTGATTTTATTTAGGGTTAGTTTCATTAGTTAGACTTTCCAGCAACGTTTCTTTGTATAGAAACGAGTTTACAAAAGGAAGTTAAACTAAATAATGAAAAACTTAGTAAGTTTTCATTGAATCTTTTTCTAATGTCAGTAAAAATCAATTAAATAATTTATTGCTTCTCACTATACATACTATCTTCAAAATTTGAAAATTAAAACTCCCAAAGATTAAATACTAAAATAACTTAAATAATTATATTTTATAAAGTTTCTGTATGTCAATTGAGATAATATGGTGATGATGTTTTACAAATTTACAAATTCATTTTGGAATTTCTATGTTAATTAAATTATTTTCTGCTCTCTTTATTGAGTTAATTAAGGTTTGGGTGGATTAGAAGCAACATAATGTGTATTGTTGGGCGCCTAAGGGTGTGTCCTTTTGGTTTAAAATGCGTTAGGGATAATTATAGACGTTAAATCGACTCTTTCCTAGACGCCCAATATGATTTGACAGTATTCTCCCTCATGCACTCTTTTCCTTTGACCTTTTTCGTATATAAGACACCATGGTTGTCCATACGGTCTCTTACCTTCACATGACCATCTAGTAAACTCTTATGGTTATAATCCGTGTAGGGAAAACAACAAAAGAAGGCCTCTGACACACGATTATATTAGACGCATTATACATTCAATTAAAGAAAATCAGAATCATCAATTAATCCGTTAGCCCAACCTCTTTAGTTCACTATAACTGCAGTTGGAAACGAATGATTATGACACTCTCGAGTGGATATTCGCCGGTTTTCTGCGATTTTTAATTCATCGTCTGCATTTCGTCTTCGCCTAACATGGCGGCAATGTCCGACTCCAGGTTTGAGTCGTGAACAGGCATAGAAGCGGTAACTGGGATTGTTCTATATTGAGTGACCATGGGCACTGCTGGAGCGGGTTGCGGGTGAATTTTCCTGGCCTCTGAAACTGCAAACAGCCGCTTCCAGGGCCGAAATTTCGTCGCGACGTTTCTTTGATCTTTCGGCTCGGGTCAATCGTTTTCGTTTTCATGGAGTTCTCTAGAGCAGTGGATGGTCTCGGGATGTTGTTGAGGACCGGCTGCACCTGACTGGTCTCCGTAAAGATAATGTCTGGTGGTATAGTAGGAGATATCTCGGGACCATGATGGTTACATGATGGAGCGATTGCATCATCTGTCCGATGATAAACCGGAAACACGTTCAACTTATCCACGAAGGGGTACTCGTGAACGCGGCACTTCAGTTCCGCCTCTGAGTAAATTCGATGAACGGCCTCCGACTGGGCCTTGATTGTGAGGCGCTGGCATCGGCTTTCCTCGACCAAGCTGTCCCGACAGTGCTCGAGCCGTAGAATCTTTTTGTTCGCATCCTTCATAAGTGGAGGGCGGAACCACGTGCCTTCTTGCGTGTCGATATGTTTCTTCAGAACCCCAATGTATTCGTTCATTTTATGCAGACTTGCGTTTTTGTTGGCACACGAGAAACACGGCCTCGGGCCGGATGGTGGGAGGTTCGGCTCCGGCATAAGCTAAAAAGAATGAATTTTCGTTAGAAGTTCCTGTTAGAAATTACGCGCCCAATTTATTTCTACTTCTTCGTACCTCCCTCGGATTTAGCACTACCTCAGAAGTCGGCAACATTCCCCATCATTTACCTAACAGTACTTATCCTAAATTTTCAAACAACATCGGGAGCGAGATTTGATCAAAGCTATATGGCCATTTATCTCTTTCGGTAATGGTAATTTAATTATAATTATAGCTACTTTAGGGTGAGGCCTAGTGCTATTAGTTTGTATTGTTCCAGAAAAAAAAGTAACGTAGCCTGAAAATTTTCTCCGTGACGTACATGCATCCCCACAATTCTATCCCGAAGAAATCAACCAGAAGTATTTGTTTCAGCGAGGGAAGGCTTAAAGAGGTGAGATGATGAACCCTCTTCTTGTGCATTGGTATTTCACATGACTGATATTGTAACTCGCGTCCTACTCAACACACTCACTGTTCATCATCTCACATTATTCATTTGTTTTCCAGTTAGAATTTGAGATATTTTCACAGTATCGTTACTTTATAACTAAAAGGCGCATTTCGGAATAAATCAAGTTAATTGACTGCTGCTATTAATTGTTAATAATGATAAATAATTCTCAGGAGTGGATCAGACTAATTCTTATGCATTTTGTTTTCGAATTAAACATTTACGTTCAATATTCGGAGTTTGTTTATGTAAAGTATTATTCGTGAAGTCAGGATGCTAGATGTTTAGTGAATTCGCCGATTTCCTTGGGAAAATATAATTGACAGTCTGATCAGTCATATCTACGTAAAGGTAAATCTGGAAAGTCTTACTGGGGTTTCAAAATGTGCTAATGAAGGTGTTACTGTATTGTCTTCAACCGATGGATCATGGGGGTCAAGAGCTTCATTAAACCTGTCTGACGTTAAAGGTTACGTGGTAGAAGGCTGACAATTACACAATTCGAGTTATATCCACTGCTAATTCGAAGAACGATCTCGGTCGATAGTCCTGTTCAGATAATCAATTCCCTACGCTAATTCTCCTCTCACTACACTCCTAGTTTACCCATCTAAGGGAACAATCTGAACACCATTAGTACAAGTACCAACGGCATCCAAACGTCCTCCCAAACGGTTTCACCATACATATTAATAAAATTCCCCCGTCTGCTTCTATCATGACCTGCCTCATTCCATTGAATTTACGATTATTGTCTCGCTATGACAGCTTTCTCGAATAGTTTATACTCCCTTATTTCGTTAGTGACTACCGATCTCCTATTGATACTCAGTGGAAAATTGTTCTATGCTAATAATCTGCCTGGCTCACTGTATCGCAATTTGTGCCTTTCCAATTGATTTCTATATTCCATCTACAGAAATTCCCCTCGCTCGCTTGACCTCACCTGACCCCCAATGTCCTTCCAGTGCCATTCCCTATCGCAGTACTTCTCATCTCATGCCAGTGGCTAATTCGTTCCTAGGACAACATCCATACTATCAGCTTTCTGCATACATCTATTATTTCCTCGATCTAACTCCTTCTGTGAACTAGGCTGCCAACTCGATTCACTTCTCATATTTTCCCTTCATGAATTCTATCAAATCACATCAATTCCATACCCTCATACCAATGACGTTACGAAAAATATAAAAATTCATATTTAATTGACCTAAATGTAAATATATGTATGTGAGAAGAAAAGAGAACGTTGTTACCATGTTAATATTTTAATTTATAATATTTTTACAATTCGATTAAATACATATAATGCAAAATAACCATAGGAAAATAATAAAATTACATTTCTCGATTCCAATCCACTGAGTGTAAAGTTTCCAAATAGAATAGAATGGTGCGTTTGAAAATTGAAGCTAACAATTTTGAATTAATACCCAATGATTTAAATATTTGAAGCTGAAATCGGATTGTAATGATTGAGGGAATCAGTCAAGTCGCTTTCTTATATAGTAAATTTTATCCAATCAGGATCCAGTGATTGTGTAAAGTTGTGTTTTTTTTTCTTTTTTACTCTTTTTAGCCCTTTTCTTGAGGTTTTTTCTTTTAAATTTAAATTTATTGAATAATTTAATTATTCTTATTTTTTCTCTTTCTTTCGTTGGATCCTGTTTGTTATTCTGTTCGTGATTTTGTATCTTATTATTTTTCTCAATTATCATTATCAACTATCACTTATTTTATTTTTCCGATTTTATTTTTCCGATATTATTTTTTGGTTTTATTTTTCTTAGTTATTTTGCTTTGCTTATCAGTTATGATTTTGTGTTTTGCTCGTTTAAGAATTAATTGCTGTCTTTTTTCCCGTTTTGTTGATTTTATTTATTATTTTTATTTTATTTTCTATTTTTCCTTCCTTCCTTTTCCTTAATACTTGACTGATTACCTCAATTTACTGCTATACTTAAGTTTTTAAATCATTTTACAGAAAGATTCGGTTTTCCCGGTTCTTAACCCAAAAAATCACTCCGGAGCCCGTTAAAATTGCGCCCCGCAATTTACCTAGGAAATAGTGTTCAAATTTTATTATAATTATTATAAATTTTATTATAATATGAAATTCTCGACCCTTGAGGTTTCTAAATATATATATATATATATATATATATATATATATATATATATATNTATATATATATATATATATATATATATATATATATATATATATATATTGGTCAAAGTGCTCCAGCTTTTACTAAGGCAACATTCAAATTTTGGGTCATATTTGGACTCAGCTTCCCAGTCATAATAGATTCCGTCAATAGCACCATAGGTATATATCTGGTCTGTCAGATAAAGTATTTCTTCTAGGTATAGCGCTTCTATGCTGTCCGTCTTATCATCCATTAGAGATATAGGATCACACTCCCAATAGATAGCCCCCTGAGTTCTGATAACTTGAAGGTCCTTTATAAGACGGGAAAGAACCTTGACATAATCATGTTCCGGTTTGGTTTATAGGATATTGATGATTGCTTTTATCCTATCTTGGATACGCTTTGCAGTTGAAGAGTTGAAACGTTTTCTTGTTTGTGGAACAAAGCTTCCAGTTCTGTTGTAAATCCACATCCCATTATCTGAGTGGTCAAGAAATTCGAGTATCGAATTATCTTCATAATCTTCTTCGAACGTTGTTTATAGATTAAACTTTAGATTAGCAAAGTCCATTTAATTTATGCCCGGTGCTATGAATGTTCTAATAGGTAATGGGCAAATATAAGACAAGCAGAAGTCACTTAAGGTGACCAGGTTTATATACAAATAGTTCAGGTTTTTCCAGTTTTAAATGTTATTCGCGACGCACAACATTGTTTAAAGTATTGTCATGCTGGATTTTGGTTGGATTTCATAATTGTCTCTGGGGCTTCTGTTTGGGCAGGTTGACGTTGTTATTGAAGTTATTATATTGATACAAATAATTAAACCTATGTATAAAGAGGAATGGGTAATAATATATAATTATTATTTTTATGGTTATTATTATTATTGTAATTATTATTATTATTATTATTATTATTATTATTATTATTATTATTATTATTATTATTATTATTATTATTATTATTATTATTATTATTATTATTATTATTATTATTATTATTATTATCATAATTATTATTAGTTGTTGTATTATTATAATTATTATTATAATTTATATTATAATTATTAATCACGTATAAAGTACAAAATTATGAGTCAAGGTGAGGCTGCCCTTTTTGTGATGAGTTCCGGGTGTTTTTGAGCGATTTGGGATGTCTGTTTTCTGTGTCATATTCATCACATAGTATTGGGGTTTTGTTCGTGGTCGCTGCTGGCGGGGTTGTTCCGGTCTGGGGTTCGGGTGTGTTGGACTTGGGGTTTTTGAGTGGAAGTTGTGTAAAATTAAATGAATAGGCTAATTTAAATGCCCGGAATTTCAATTGACATTCCGGGAACGAATCAAATTTATTTAAAAAAAAATTAAACGTAATTTTGTAAAGGCACAGGGTGTCGAATAGAAAGTGGCACATAAGTGCCAATGAAATAAATTTCCTGAAACAAATTCTGCTATCTGGACAAAAATGCCAAATGATGTCAAAATAGCACTGAGTGCCGAAAAATAAATAATAAAGGCACAAGAGTGCCGCCACTGGAAAATTTAAAGGCACATAAGTGCCATAACAGATAATTTTTAATTAAAAGCATAATTATTATTATCAAATGCAGAAAAATCTGAAAGAAATAGAAAAACAGAAATCATTATTAGTATTATTAATTATTATTATTATTTTAGTATTATAATTACGAATATTAGTATTATTCCTATGGTTATCATTGACTTTATTATTAGTGGTACTGATATTAATTATTATTAGTTTTTATCATTGTGAAATTATTTGATTTGGAAAAAGCACAGGAAAACATGCACAAATACACACAATTAATATATATATAAATTTTAAGATGTCCAGATATTTCTTCAACACTAAAAGAGATTGTATGTTGATTTTCTTCGATCATCAGCCAATCAGAAACGAGATTTCTCAATCAGTTATTTCTCGATCAGTATTACTGATTTTTTCTTGTAGCGGAGAAAAAATTTAAGACACAAAGTGCCGACTTGAATAAAGATCTCGCTATCTGGACACCTGCCCAGATAGCGCCAAAATTCATTAGGCACATAAGTGCCGATCAATCAATATTGAGATAGCGGGCAGATTGGAAAAGCAGACAATAATTATCTCTGAAAGCACATAAGTGCTGTAAAACTTTTTCCTCTTAGAGGAATTTTTTAATTAAATAGATTATTATTATTATTATCATTATTATTATTATTATCATTATTATTATCATTATTATTATTATTATCATTATTATTATTATTATTATTATTAATATTATTATTATTATCATTATTTTTATTATTATTATTATTATTATTATTATTATTATTATTATTATTATTATTATCATTATTATTATTATATTATTATTATTATTATTATTATTATTATTATTATTATTATTATTATCATTATTATTATTATTATTATTATTAATATTATTATTATTATTATTATTATTATTATTATTATTATTAATATTATTATTATCATTATTATTATTATTATTATTATTATTATTATTATTATTATTATTGTTATTAGTATTGTTATTATTATTATTATTATTAATGTCAGAATTATTGCTATCACAAGTCACTGTAGGATTATTGTTAGGAGTATTATTATTATTTATTATGCTATTATCAAAACACAGAGGATATTGATATGTATTAAAGTAACAGGGGGAATAATGTAATGCGCAATGTTGTCTTCAAGTGGTTTATTAAACACATTCTGCTGTTTTTGAAGAATTGACTTCAATTCTGACAACTTTTGTTCGCGAAATTTCCCAACATATTGCTCATAGTCTTTATGTTTTGTTTCATAGTGTATTTTAAGATTGAACTTACAAACAGCAATACTGCTCCGACATATAAGACATAATATTTTATTCTTGCACAAGATAAAAAAAATATTTTGATTCCCTTTCCTGTTGAAATTTACGATGTTCATCTTCAACTGTTCTTTTTCTGCTTGTGCTGCGCTCAAACATACTATTTCTTAGTACACCTAAATCCGAAATATAAAAGTTTCTATAATCTTAAAAAATCGATAAAATTATACTATAGTACAAGCTTGTCAAACTCAATTTACACCATTAATAAAATTGAATAAATGAAATAGAAATCAAAATAATTCTCATAAATGGCGAGTCATCCAATGATGAACACACCAACGTGTATTATAGACTCAACTTTCGGAATTAGGTGTATGATATATCATTCAATAAAATAACAAGAAAACACGATGTTAAAAATAGACTGAGCAGAGAGGCACTGCGTAGTGAAAACTCTTGGTGTTTTCACAGATAATGGTGACGATTGACGATCAATAACTGACAGGAGTAAACAGTGACAGGAAGCAACCCACGTGCAGACTGCACTGTGCTGCCATAATTAAAACCGCTGCACGGTAATCACGCGATTAATGTTGCCATATTTTAAATTATTCGAAATGATAAATTGTATAAAAATAAAAGTATTAAATAATTTGTTAAAAATTCAAAATTCATGTTGTTTTAAAATTTAATTAAATTAACAAATTAATGTTTAAAATTTAAAAAAAATTCCGAGTTCCACAGCCACGAATTATTTTTTCCGACCCATTTGTCGGCGGGCCGCGTGTTTGACAGGCCTGATCAACAGGAACAAATGCGAGAGCTGGTATTGTTCTGATTGACAACGAGAAATCTGCATCTTCCTGATATTTTTGCTGAAATCCAATAATGTGAAATACACGATATGGACAATAGGAAACTTTTCCAGAAGATATTTAACTAATCTCGCACCGA
>CAUHTR010007530.1:0-13428 GCA_959609185.1 Schmidtea polychroa | reverse complement strand
TGTGGTTATTGATGCTGCGGAGTCATGGTTTGCAGAATGGGAATAAAAAAACCTTTTGACCAATGCATAAAATGTAGATTTGAAAAGTGATTATGGTGTATAAAATGGTAGTATATATCAACATTATATATCAATACATCACATATTTAAAACTTATATATATGAAAAGTGAGTATGAATATAATAATTTTAAATTGATGGAGGTCCATAGTGTAGATATTACATTTTAACAATATAAATAAATAAATTCAATATATGACAACAATCATGTCATTAAAGAAATAAAATTACTGAGCTTTGCAGGCTGTCATGATACCTGTTAGTTGTTATACTTTTAATATTTATAACGTCCATACTTAAATACAAATATTTATTAAATTCAAAATTCGAGGATTTTTATTCAACGTCGAGTAATATAAGAATAAGGAATTTGCATACAACATCAATATATAATATACATTCATTTAATATTTTATTTTACGTTTATTTATTTAATTTATTTATTTATATTCTCACAATGCCTGTTATCAGAGTTACTGTTTCTTTCCACTCTATATATCAGACATTCACGAAAAATTAAGAAATTTAAATAAAGTTATTGTAATTTTAATATTTTATGAAAGCTTTGAATATATTTCCATATTTTTTTTAATTCTTTGCAATTGCTTTAAACAAATTTTAAATAGTTTTATAAAAAGTAATTAAAAAAAAATTTGTTTATTATTGAATCGAGATCTAGTATGTGCAATATTAACATTAATTTATCTATTTAGAATTTTTAACATTTTATATATTTCATTATAAATGTAAATTTAAACTGCTGTAGCGCTAAGATGCCCATTAAACATAATTAATAGTCACAAATATCAAATAATGAATTGTTGTAAGTTGATTAATAGTCACATAGAGATTAATTTTTTACAATAATTATTTACAAATATATTTTGCAGTGACTTTAACCTTTTATTATTTTATCATTATCATCAGCCATTATCGGTTCGAGAGCTTCTTCTAGTCCAAAATAGTTATTTTAACTTGTAAAGATGCGACGAGATGCCACTGTAGACATTTAGGGGATGCTACAAAATATAAATAATTTTAGTACAAGTCTGCCCATTGTAATCACTTTAGTACAGTGAATATATATAACCTGTATGATATAGTGGATCATTGCACCGGTTTCACTCTCTCATAAGCTGCGTGAGGTTTAACGACATTGCAACACGTCCTGCCAGAAGGCAATTGGATAAACTGGCTCCAATTTAGAGAGCTATTTGAAAAGTTAGTTGAAAACTGCCAGATGAATATATATTATAAGAACTTTTTTTTCAAATTTCACCACTGATTTCTTTTCCATAAAACATATCCATTGAAAGCTTTAAAGAATATCTTTCCGTATTATTAGAAGGCTTCATATTTATTATAAANAAATATTCATCTAGTAATTTATTTTCTTTTAGTAATATATTTCTTTTATTACAATATGGGGGTATCTTTCACGCTTTCATTCACAAATGTGGTGATCATTACCAATAAACAATCAATTAAAAATAAAAGAATCAATTGTGTCGTCACTTTTGGACAGAATAACTAGAAAATATAAATGAAGAAATTGATCATCTAATAATACTTAAAATTTTGTTTTATTGCATGGAATTAAAAATATTAAAATTATTTTATACATTTTTCTATAAAAATATTGTTGTTAAAACTAGTTGACCTTAATATTTGTTTTTTCGCTTAATTTTGCGTTATGAGTTATAAATTTTCTAAAAAAATTTCCCTCTTTAACTCAGTTATGTCAAATTTAAAAATAAAAAAAAATTTGCAACAAAATTTAAATTCAAAGCAAGCAAAAGCTAAATGCAATCAATGTGGTACAAGCTCGAAACATGTCCCACACGAGGAGGGATCGTTTGCAAAACATAGATCCTTGTCGCTTGTTTCACATCTTTTCAAACCAAAATTTTGTACCAGCTTTGTCCACCAATTTTTTAGGGTGAGGCTGAACAATAACAGCTGGTGGGAATTTGGCGCCTTCTGCGAGCGTTTTTCTCTAAAAGATTATCACTGTCTTCAGTTTTACTCCATCAGTTAGGCACGCTAAAACCACAGTAAAATGCTTCTTCTCGTGTCCAGTGGTTTTAATGAGAATCGTTTTGTCTACATTTATTCACAGATTAATTCCCTGGCAAATCAAATGTCATTGGAGTTTCATCCATATTTCAAACTCGTATCCATGTTGTTTTCAAAATTTGATAACAAATTTCTGAAAAAAAGCTATTTTCGCCTCAAGCTGGGCGGGAAGTTTCTGGGCGATTTCTGTCCTTTGTCTAAGTGTTAACCCATGTCTTTCCATGAACCTACTGCATCATTATGCCGAAACTAAAAATTCTGTCATACCTGGAAAGTTCTTGTACTTATCCGCCTGTCTTTTTAAGTTGCAAATCTCGTAGACGTATGGCATCTCTGGTTACAATACAACAAGACTGCCTTGTTGAGAATCGTTTGTTTCATATCTTTTCAAACCAAAATTTTGTACCAGCTTTGTCCACCCATTTTTTAGGGTGAACTGAACAACATCATTTAACTTCTAGCTCTGGAAATGAAGCAAAATCATCATGACGTGCTCGTTTTGTTATTTGCATCTTTTGAAGTTCCTGCTTCAGTTTTCTCTAGTCTCGGATCATTTTTTCGTTTATTACAAATTTCCTCTCTGCTTGTGCATTACTATGAGATTCAGCAAACTCAAATAAACGAAGTTTGAATCCAGATTCATAACTATTATATTTTCTCTTAGGCATGATTTAAAAAATTAAAAATTTTATTTTATTTATAACCACTAATTCCAACGAATTTAAATACAATGATTCATTTATTTTTGAAGGATTTTGAAGAACATTTCAATGCAAAGTACACTTTTTAAGAATATATTTATTTCAAACACAATGAAATTAGTCATGTAATTAAACTGTATTAAAATGTCAAATATTTAATTTCAACCAAATAAGAACAAATTTTAATGAAAAAAATTACCCCTTCATGTAATCGCCGGACACGGATTTTTAAGGTTGGATTAGAGTAAGAAATTTTCCGACGATTACGCTACAATATACGGTATATACTTAATTTATATATTTGAAAAAAATTATATAAAAATATACAAATTAAGTCATACATCGAAGATATATCAAATATCTTAATCCTGTTTATTTAATTACAAAATTCAAGTTAATTTATTAAGTCAATGTTACTTTAATTATCAATGCGATAAAATTGAAAATTCATGTCTGTATGTTTATCACATGAACTCCCAAACGTGTGAACAGTAGGTACGTGACACTGTCTCATGTCGTTCTGGCTGCCATTTCTAGGTCAATTGTGTTATTTTCAACTTTCAACTTTTTTCGTTCAAAGTCACAAACTTGAATTTGACAGACGAGTGCTTCTCACATGGGCAGTAGTATTTGGAATGCCAAAGATAAAGTTGAAGGAGCCCTGGCATTGTTTATCATTGGTGATCAACAAGAGACTAAAATATTATATATAACTAAATAAATTCACTTTTAAAGTTATTTTGTAATTTTGTTCACAGATTCTGCCTTCCGGGAATCTTAGCAATTTAATAATCATTTCAACATTGGTTTACTTTCTTTTAGTTTTCGATTGTAAATGTTTTTGTTAAAATCCATATCTCCTAACAGTTTATCTTGATTTTTTTGTATTTTTAATAGAAACCTCAATTTGCGATTCGTTTTTTGTTTCGAAAGCTATATAAAGTTTCTTATTTGGAAAATGTTTTTTTACCTTTCTAAATAAAATCCTAAGGAATGCAAAGTTTGTTGAGAGCTATTTATCATCATTAAAATTGTTAAAATAATTGGAAATTTTCATATTAAAGGTTAGCCAAGTTTTACTTAAACCCAAATCAATTCTTATTTTATACTAATCAGAATTGTTTATTTGACTCCCAGAGATTTTTAATATAATTAATTAGATTTTAATGAAACATGATTAATTTTTTTGATTTGTATTTATTCACAGTTATCAATTATTATTAAACATTAAAAATACATTATTAGCTATTATCACGAGTAAAATAGTTAGATGAAATAATCAATTATAGTAATATTATATAAAGTGGTTGGTTATAAATTAAATCTAAGATTATAAAAATAAGTCATCTACTTAAATTATAAATAAATTGACAACAATACTAATTATATTAATTTAATTTATATTATATAATTTTTAAAATTTATGATTTAATTTTAGCTATTTTCATGGCCATCTTGGTATTATCTATTTACCATTTCAACCATTAATTTTTATATAATTTTTGACGTACTTGAAAAATTGTTTCTGATTCAGGCGTAATGTACTTAGGGTAAGGTGACTAGATTTTTAGATGGGCAAAGCGGGGAACTTTGAAGGAGGGGGGTATCAACAAAAATTTTCATATAGAATAAAAATAATATGGTAATTTTTTTTATTTTTAACATAAGTACAATTTATAAATATAAAAAATTGTATAATATTTTATTCCTTGACTTATTTTTTATTTATGCGAATTTGTTTCATTAGATTGTTGTCATTTTTTAAAATTTTGTAAAAATCTTCACAAGAATTTGTCAAAATACTTAAAACGGCTTTCAAAGTTTCAACACTTAATTTTGATTTTTCTGATGTCCACGCTTGATTTACTGTAGAGAAAACGCGTTCAGTCGCAGCGTTAGTTCCAGATAAAGATAGTGCATATTCCACAATTTTCAATACAATATTGTATGGAGCATAGTTTGCTTCCAAATGATGAAATATTTCTAACCATTTGTTTTCTACTGTGATTTTTTCTGATAAAAGTGGAAACAATTTATTGTTTTTAAATTACAACTTTCTTCAAATAAAATATTCCAAATCTAGAATTTACTTGAAAAAGTAAAACAAATTAATAAAAATATTAACATGAAATATATTTAGATCCATCACACAAAGATTACTAATGCCAATTAAAATATTGATTATTACTTGCAGAAGGAAATAAATTTTATTATGTTGCAGTTCCAAATATTCAAACATTGATGAATTGTGATTGAGTTCTGGTTTTAATGTAACCCAACGAAAATGATCAATATCGTTATATTGTACCGTCAACTCTTCCAAATAATCTTTGCAGTTACTATAAAACTTTTTGACATAGCTTATGATATCTTGACGATTTATTGCACCTTTCTTTTATTTTCTAACCTCTCTTGACATTGACATTTTAAATTATTAACTTCATTTGCTACTTCGATTGCCGATATTTTGTCACCTCCAATAAGTTTTATAACGTTTTGAAAAAGAGCAGCTTGATTTTATAAAAACTCTAGCCAAATTTTTGAAGATTCTCTTTCAAAAAACTTTATTAAAATTCTAGGACATTTGTTCTGTGATAGAAAGTAAGATTTTAAATGATCATACATTTTCAAAATTCTTTCAATAGATGGCAGAAGAGCTAACGATCGCGTTTTACTGTATTTTCTGATATTCTACTTCCGCAGTTTCACAAAATTCTTTAAGCATTTCAACGCGTACAGTGTATATATAGAAATAATAATATATTTTAACAACAATGTTTTCCACATCTACGGGTAACAAGACAGCAGCGGTTTGAATATGGTTATTTTAAATCGTCAAGCGTATAATTCTGTTTTTATTTTTTAAAATAAATTCAAATTTATAATTAATTTGTGATTATCTGACTGTTCTTTAGAAAACTACAATATTATAAGTCTATGAGAATTAAAAAAATTTACTAAAATGTTATAAACACATACAGTACAAATATTCATTTCACATCAGCAAAATTTCGCTGAATTAATTTGCACTAAACATAATTTACATGAACATATTTTATTGTTGTTTATATTAAAATTAGTTTGATTAACTTAAAATATTTGCAAAATTTTATTTTTATATTTCTTTCTAAAATTTATTTTAAGATTAGGGTCAGTGATATACTTTTTGTTATCAATATAAAATTGAAGACTACGAGTATTTTAAGCTAAGTTTAAGAAAATTTATGTATTTATGATATATATAAATAAATTACGTACCTTAATTTTCTATGGTAAGTAGCAGATTTGTAATATTTATTTGTTTAATTAGCTTCCTAGCACGCAGTACGAACACGAAGTTTATCATCTGAGAAACAAATACAATGTAACTGGATAAGAAAAGCAATATGTACCCGTACCTTCTCCACCCCTTTGCAATGCTTACTTCACCAATAAATTTGAAAATATCATATTTATCAAATTATAGCTAATATCCTAAATGCTAAATAAAATTTAAAGATATGACTTTAGATCTTTCAATTAATTATAAACAAGGAGACTAAAATCCATCAACTTAAATTCGAGAAACTTTAAATTAACTATTAATGAGAGAAGCGAAATTCATCTGCTAAAATTCCTACGACCTTAGATTAATCATAAATGTCAGAGAACGAATTAAAAATCGTTTAGACATGTTTAATTAAATATATTATAATATTAATCAAAAATTTTTCATGTATAATATTACAAAACAATAAATTTACCACGTATATAGAGAATTTCCAACAAACAGTAGAATAATTTCAATAATAGCTCATCCCAAATCAATAAATTCCAAATTGTAGAATTAACAACAAAAATTGACACTGGTCTTTTTGCCTATGGCTGAAATTCAAATTCTGCGTCGGATGAGTTGTTGATCTGGCGAAACTATAAACCGTGTTGAGAATGAATCAGAAAATCGATGAGTGACTTTTTTCACAATAAAATGAGAAGAAATGATATTAAAACGATAGTTATAAGGGAAATTTTGATAGAGAGAATTGTTTTCAAAAACGATAAAGATAAAAATGAAAGTGGTTTTCAATAGTACGAATGCTAGCAAAATTAAAAAATTGTAAAGTAGCTACTGAGATGGTCCTTTATAAAGTTTTTGTCGAGCATACCTTCGACCAATCAGGATCGAGCGTGTTTCTTACAGATCTTATTTTATTTTTTGATATGAAATTCCAATCATTTTGATTGGCCTATTTCTTTATTTTGTTTAAATTTGTTGTTTTTATTTTTCCTTGATTGATCGACGGATCGCCTTTACATACTAATCTTATTTTTACGAATAAGTTAGTATTTTGCTATTTTATGTGTATTTTTCGGCGATTTTTGTTATATTTAAGCTTTTAAGATATGTTTCGTGTGTGCGTTCCATCAGTTTATTATTTTTGTTCCAATTATTTTATTTCTGATTTGTCTTGTTTTATTTGGTGTTTTACGAATTAGTTTAAGTATTCTTAGTGCTTTTTGCTTGCTATGTGGGTCATCTCAGTCATCCCTTTACCTGTTAAATTAAAACAAAAATACAATTAGAGAGAAGGAAACCAAACAGCTATGAGAATCACAGGTGATATCAGTTTGCTCTGTACTTCACTGAACGAATGATTTAAATTTATTTCGACACTTTAGTAAATATCACAATATACATACGAAGTATATGTAGCGCTCTCTATGGCTGATTTTGTTGTCATTTGTTTTTTCATATTTGAGAGTTCATGTTTTTAATTCTGGAACTTGGTTGCAACGGAACACGTTAAATATTTCCCTTACATTTTACGCATTTTTTAAAACTTTTTTTTTCTAAAATTAGTCAAATGTCATTGAAAATATTCTATTGGTTTGATAGGATAAACTGTAAGATTATTTCCAGATTCCATCTAGTTAGATTTATAATTTCATTTACTGTAATAATCATTGTAAATTAAATAGTGGGTTTTTTTATTGTGTATATTGTTGAAATGAAATTCTTTATTCAGCATAAAATATTATTTTAATTTTACTAAATTCTTCGGTCTTTTACTAATTACCGATTTTTCTTAATTTGTAATAATTGTTTCTTTTTCTATCTAAAATTCATCAATTTATTACACCAATAGTTGTATTTGAAAAACCTGATATAAAGTATTTCTAAAATTAGATTTACAATATAATAATTTGAGTTGAAATAAGAATTTATTCTGTTTGATAATGCAACATATGTCGTACAAACAAACGTCATCAATTTTTAAACGTTAAACTTTTTGTATTCGTCAATATTAATTAACCAATTTTAATATTTAAATAACACATTATTTTTATTAAATTTCATTTTCTGTAAATAATTAAAAGTGGTAATATAGAAAAATGTTTTAGTTAATATGTACAATATTGATTTTACCACTAAGTAAACACAAAAAGTAGCATGTTAAGTTGAATTTTATTAGAATCGATCTTCATAGTATTTTCGGTAACCATATGCATAATATTATCTTCGAAAATTAATTTCTGTTAAAATTAGGGTTACTAGAAACTTGTAAGTCAAATGAAGGATCAAGTTCATTGGCAAATGACAATATAACTCCAATAAATGACAAAATTGTAAGTATTTTTTACTGATTTTCAAATCTCATTGAACTTCTTATTTTATATTTATATTTAATCGTTTATATTTTACATATCCTTTTTACTGAATTTTTCTAGTTTTTTGCTGTTTATATTTTCTGAGATGTTTTAACTCATTTTCAATCTCTGAATTTCTAAGTTGATATTTTGCACGAACCACTTGAAAATTATGTCATGTAATAATTTCATAAATTTTATTTTTGTCCTGTGAAATAGTTTTGTTGCTGAATTGTTTCTAAATGACTAAATGAATGAATACTTCATAACTAAAATCCATATCAAAGTCTTAGACATAGCAAAGCACACTTGTTTAGCAAATAAGTGTTGTCTTAGTCAATCCTCTAAAAGAGGTTGACTTGATTTATTTAAAATCAATTAATGGATGGTGTTATCTTGTTATTTAAGCAGAATATTGTTCTATTCGAGTCGACTCAGGCTGATAGACCATTAGGTGAAAATAATACTTGATTTCAGTATTATAGCCTAGAACAGTGATGTCCAACTAATGTTGGTTACTGGGCCAAAACAAATAATAAAAATATATCATGGGCCTCAAATTTTATTTAAAACACTGCTGTTTTTTCGAAATTATTTGAAGTGTTTTGGTTTTATGTAAAAAACAGGTTTTCATACTTTTCATGATACAAATTAAACATTTGAGTAGTAACATGATATTGTAACTTCGTACTTTTCTTCATATGTCATACACAGACATGCATCGTTTAGCCCTCATTACGTTCCTGAAAATTGATCGTTCACAGAAACAGCTATAAAAGAGGGCAGTAGATGGATTGGGCACCGCTAGCACAGTACCCCCCCCCCCCCCCCCCGGCCGTAAAAAATAAAAAAATTTTTTTCAAGGGCAAATTTTAAACAAAGACATATGACTCATCAAGGTCATTTAAACAAAGACCATGACTCACCCCTTGACTCATCAAAATTTTCAAGGTCATTTAAACAAAGACCATGACTCGCCCAAGGGCATATGACTCATCAAGACCATATGACTCATACTATGACTCAATAAGGCCAATTTTTTTCGAGGTCATATGACTCATCAAGGTCAGAATTTTTCAAGGTCACCTGACTCATCAAGATCATTTTCAAGGTCGCATGACTCATCCAAGGTCATTCCCAAGGTCATATGAGTCATCGCGATGCGTCATCAAGGTCATATTATTATTTTTAAAAAATATTATTATTTTTTTTTCAACGTTCCCGCCAACGAAAATTATTCATCGATAGCTCATTTTAAAGCTCAATCCAAGACCTTTCGAATGAGCCATATATCTTGTTATTACGATTATTATTTCTAAAGATATTATTATTATTATTATTATTATTATTAGTATTAATCTATATACTCCGAGTCTATCCGACAAGATATTTTGTCCCCTATGGGTAATGCTCACAAGGTACTGGTCATATTCAACAACTCACAAGGGTATTATTAAACAAATCAACATTGTATTATTATTATTATTATTATTATTATTATTATTATTATTATTATTATTATTATTATTATTATTATTATTACAAAGTTTTAACAAAGTTTTATTATTTTTATTATTTTTAATATAACAAAGTTTTATTATTAATATTACAAAGTTCTATTATTTTTAATATTATTATTATTATTATTATTATTATTATTATTATTATTATTATTATTATTATTATTATTATTATTATTATTATTATTATTATAGTCATTGATATAGCTGCATGCTCACTGCAGACTATATAAAAATATACTGATATAGCTGCATGCTCACTGCAGTCTATAAAAAAACAACATTAAATACTTATAAAAATTTCTTAAAGAAAACATTAAACATTAAACCAATTACTTAAAAATTTTTATGTAAAACATCAAAAAATTCCGGTTATAAATTTTATTTAATATTTACAGCTTTTAATCTATATATAAGTTTTTTATACAATTTTTACTTAAAATAAAAGTTTCTATACAATGTTCATTTGTCCCATTTATATTTAATCTTCGTCCCATTCACTGTCATCGAAACTGGGACTTGGAGCTGGACCGAATTCCTCATCGTATTCGCTTAATTCATCAACTCCTAAATAGTGCCCAAATGCGTAACTTATGTTTTTGCCTAGCCACGCGCGCTTATCATCGTTATTACTTAGGGCAATTTTCGAATTTTTAAATGTAAAAAGTTTGTGATTTCTAGTACCTATTCTAGTCTGCGGTACAGAAATCACCTGATTTGAATTAAAACAATTTAAATAGGACTCATGATTTATTGATGTCCCAGGTAATTTAACCCCCTTCGCTTTTACCGTTTCCTTACTACCTAAAAGACTATAACATTTAGGGCGTAAGAAAACCCATTCGGAATAACATAATCTCTTGCTCTCATCTTTAAACTTCCCGATGACAGAGTCAAGGTTCCTATTATACAAGGGGTGTGTTGGATCGTAATTTGACGTATCCAATAAATTATTTGAGATCATCTGAGGTAATAAGGGTTGATAATTTTAAATTTTTTATTTCAAGAAAGAAGCTATCGGTATCATCGGCAATAATATTTATTATGCAATTATATTGTCGCCTGTACTTCTCCAAATCAATATATTGGAGCTGGTACATCCGCAGTTTAGACAGATCTAGTACTGTTTGACCGATGTAGCTAGGTCTGTCTAAACAAATTGAGTCTTTTTCCAAATGTGCCGCAATCAGATCGCCATCGATTCTTATAGACTTTCTGAAAGTCGGCTTTGAGGAGTATACTATCATCTTTTCGGATGAATTACACAACCTCAAATTCATTCGTTTTTTCAGATTTTCAACGGATTTACCGTACAGGCTATTATTATATAATTTAAACAAGTCCCTATATATTTCGCTAGTAGACTGAGATCGTAAAGTGGTGTTGGTGTCTATGTACGATTTAAAGATAGGTCCTTGTTTAAATTTTATACAACGATGAATATTTACAACCACCGCACCTAATTCTATATACAATTTGAGAAGCCTCCAATGAAGAACATAGTTCCTCTTTGGCCAATGCGTAAGCATAAGCTTCTCAACTTTTGAATTAGGCGGGCACAACTTTTCCGGCGCAAGCGGAAAATCATTCAAAAAGTCATGCACACATTCCGGAATATCGATATCGCCCTCCATAGTATACCCATATGAAAGGTTATCAATATCCGTGTTCATACATTCAAGTAAAACATCATTCAAATTTTCATTCACCCAAGAAAAATCACCATACGGAAGATTTTGGCTAAGAGCCCAACCATACAGATTATTAATATCTATGTACAATAATTCTGTGTCATCTGAAGTAGCCGTGTAATGTTTGTTAACAAATGTTAACCCACCTCGGATACCTCCCTCATAGAAATTATATATTTCCATGTCCTGCAAAAGTTCTATGGGTTCCGTTAATGTCATAAGAGCTGAGGCCCATGACATACCGGGAATCCCATAGAAATTACGAGGATCCAGACCATTGTAAGCAATTGCCTTACCGCGGAATTGCTGAAAATAGTCTGCGAGGAGGTATACGTCCAATTTTAGGTAGATTAGCATATAATCTAACAAATTATTACAGTTATGCTGACTCCAAATTAGTTGAGCCTCAGCGTACTGATCTTCCGTAATATCAGACCAAATAGGAGGTAATTCTAAAGTCGATTCAAGAACATCCAAAGAAGTAGCAAAATCATACGGAAAGACACCTTTAGAGTGAATCATCGACCCTTGAAAGATAGACGAAGTTAAAGGAAAAGTAGTAAGAGTTTTCACAGCTTTGGCTAAAGAACAATTAACAAATTGCATGCTGTCAATAAAACGAACAGGCAATTTGTTAATATAAGCAATTAAAGAAATAAATTTTTATGTAGAGGTAGGTATAATATGTTTTAAAATATGGTGGTCATAGCCTCGCAAATTATGAAAGACTACTGGTAACAACTTATTAATCCTGCGGGAGACATTGCATCTCCTACATGCCGCTCCGACATATCTACCAGTAAAATGGCAATGATCTCACAGGATTAATAATATCTTTTTTACACAAGTAACAAATAGTGCTAGATCGAAAGACACGCTCCTGAGCAAAAGACAAAGTAGACATGCCTTTATGACCTTCAAGTTCATAATATGGCAGGAAAATTGTGACAGCAATTTCCTCCACTTTCCTCAAAAAATGCAAAATACAATTAGGTCCGAAAAAATTTGTATAATTATTAATTAATAAAAGACCTGCTGATATGGGTAAATGTATTTGGTGATGTGTTTCGTGTTCAGGTAAAACCGATTCAAAATCGGCATAAATTACGAAGGGAGGTGTAACGGTTTTTGCGTAATCAGTGAATAATAAATCCTTATTTTTAGGAAGTGTGTACAAGGTTGTGCCAGTCTGATTTTTACAGCATAGAGCAACATGCTGATCGAAAGCATTCTTATATCTAAAGCCATTTAAACAATGTGGGCACCAGTTACACCTTATTTGAACATTAACATTTTCATTTAAATGACAATTCATTAATTTGTCCAAGTCTGTAACGGCCGTATAGTGATATTTATCTTTATTACTCAAAAGTAATAAATAAATCGGCCTACCGTCTATAACCTTGGAGCGATGTACAATATTAAGATGAGGGTGGTGAGCTACATAATCCTCAGAAATATCACAATCAGAACTGGCTGGATTATAAGACAGAACGTTTATGCTTAAGTTTAAATCTGGATTTTCCTTTCGAATTTGGGAATGTTACATAGTCTCATTGGGCAATCTGTGTCTTCATCATAATTTAAAAGATGTAAAAATTCGTAATATTTGGCGGCTCTTTGGTGATTACGACCTATTTCTTCTCTTTTTAAAAGTGCAAGAATGCTATACAAGAATCACTTATGGTCTTTGTTTTTAACATTTATTATTGCGTGTTTTAATTTTAATGCAGATGGGGTTTTTATATAACT
>CAUHTR010007529.1:15904-33570 GCA_959609185.1 Schmidtea polychroa | reverse complement strand
TGATAAATATTACTATACGGTAATCTTCAGAGCAAGACATTGATTTATAAAGTGAATTAACAACTAGCGCACTTAATGTACCAATGAGATTTTAATGCGCTTGAGAGGGTGCCTTAAATCCTATTTAATCATCTAGCTTTATTGGCAACAATGGGACCATATAAACAACCAAATATCCTTAAAACCTTTAGCAGCTGACAATAGAAAGTGACAATTATACAACATAATATTGGGAATCAGCATAATGAAAATAACACTCGACAGAAATCGAAAAGTTAGTATGGGGAGTTCATTCTAATCCGTCATTTTACCCAGATCTTTCTCCGGCTGATTATTATTTATTTAAATTTATCCAATATTATTTGTGGGAAAACCTTTTATCCATTTTAAGATGTTTGAACTGATGTGAGAATATTTTAATATAAACGGCAAAAAATTTTAAAACCACTAATATAAAGAGAATATTAGAAGCTGATAGGATAATTATTTAATCATTACCATTTTGTATAAATGTTAAAATTCATATTTATAAAGAATTTACGGTTCAGAGATGAAGCAGAATCATCATCTGAAATTTCTAATGATACAAGGTTATCTGAATCTGAATGTGATTTAAAAACTCCTTCTGAAGAATCAAGCATTAGAAATTCATTGAAAAGAATTTCAGATTCCAATGATAATCTGGTATTTAATTTTTTCCCTATCCTATTTTTATTAATTTTTCTTTTTAAAATGCTTTTAAAATTTAATTTAACTAATCAATTATTTTTCAATTTATACTAATATTTAATTAATATTTATAAAATATTTTATTATAATTTTATTTTAATATAATTTTTATAATTTTAATATTTTAATTAATCTAATTTTAACAAACAATCATTGAATTTAAAAGATTTTTAAAAATAGAAATTCAAAATTATTCAACTCAATAATTTAATACATTTGAAATCAATAACAATTTACAACGATAACTATTAAAAAAACATTTTAAACATTTAAAATGATTTTATCAACAAAGCTTCATAAATTACACGTTTCCAATAATTTTTGAAATTCTTTAATAACAACTCTTAATTTCCTCACTAATATTGATTGATGCCTTCGATCGATAATGTTCAAAAATTCGAATACAGAGATAACGGGAGGTCTCTCCAGTGTATGTGACATTACACTCATTACAAGCAAATTGATAAACGAGATCAGAACACAATCTATGCGGCGTTTTAGATTTATTAATAGACATATTGCGTAATTACAGTCAATCTTATCATTTAAATTCCTGAACTGCTTGCTTACAATTAGAAAAAATTAAAGAAATTCCTTTAAATCAAAGAAGAACACTAAGAAGTTTATCAAATGCAGTGAATGCACCAAGAACGACTTTGCATAGAATTTTAAAGAAAGGAAATGTGGTTAAGCGTGTTTCATCTTCTATTAAGCCAAGTTTAACTGACTTTAACAAAATCGAAAGAGCTCAGTTTTGTTTACAACATGACCAAGATGGGATTCATCTAAAAAACGAATATTTCGATGGAAAAATTGGAATTTGGCCATTCACTTTCAAAGAAAATGCCAAAGGGAACTCTAAAAATCGTCTAAAGGGAACTCCGGTAACGAAAGTTATGGAACAGATCGGCAAAGAAGAAATTCGAAATATGATGATTAAAAATGTTTTACCAGCTATAAGCAAAAAATTTCCAAAAAGTGAAAAATCACGTGCTGTTTACATACAGCAAGACAATGCGAAGCCTCATTTAACAAATAATGATTCTGCTTTACAAGAAGAACTTGTAAAAGAAGGATGGAGTCTGCAATTGAAACCTCAACCTCCAAATAGTCCAGACCTAACTGTTTTGGGGTTTTAATTCAATACAAGCATTGCAACATCAGATGGTCACTAAAAATATTGATGATTTAATTAGTGCAGTAGAAACAGCTTTCCAACAATTGGATCGAGACACCCTTGATAGTGTATTTTAACACTACAAACATGTATGGAAAATATCATAATATCAAACGGAAACAACTTTTATAAGATTACTCATATAAATAAATAAAAACTTGAAGAGAAAGTCGACTCCTCATAAATTTAAAATTTAATACCGAAGCCGTAGAGAATTACAAAAATTTTTTTAAATATTGAATAACTGAAATAAATGTTACTACTATAAAATTAATGCAACAAGTGCGCATGCTTGTTAGAAAGCCTTTTCAACAAGCTATTACCTTTGAAAATCGATCTAACACAAGCGAAGCTATAGCTATAAATGTTTGATCAAATATGACAAGTATTATGGAACGGAGGTAGAACTATTTACTAAATGGTTTTTATAATGAATTCACCAAGTTAAAATATTTTTATTTAAAAATCTATGTTATTGCAGTGTAAATATGTTATTTTCCTTAATGAAAAGTTGTATAAAATCTTTTATACAATATTTTAATTTATGTTGAACCATTATGTACCATTATAATGCCATAAAATTCTTAATATTATCTGAATGTATTTTTAATTTTAATATCAATGCCACAACTATTTTCTAATATTTAGGTTACTAACAATCATCTTGATGATCCAGCTTCTATGAATGTGTAAGTTTGATATCATAACTTTTATAAAAATAAAATAAAATTAATAATCGGAATAATAAAGTAATAACTAATAATAATAATAATAATAATAATAATAATAATAATAATAATAATAATAATAATAATAATAATAATAATAATAATAATAATAATAATAACCATAATAAAAATAAAAATAATAATTTTAATAATTCATTTTAATAATTAATATTAATAATTAATAATAATAATAATAATAATAATAATAATAATAATAATAATAATAATAATAATAATAATAATTTTAATAATTAATAATTATAATAATAAATTATTATGATAAAATTTTTAAAATTGAATCCAAAACATTTTGTCTCCCGAATATGTTTATTTATTGCAAGTGAATAATTGCAGAGTGACGGGAAAATATGACTCTATAATGCCAAAGTCACTCCATAATATGAGCTCTCGAGGTCATTTTCAAAGTACTCCAGATTTACTAAATGGTCGGCCAATGAGTTTTAATGAAAAACTATCCGAAGTCAATTAATATTACAAAAGATTGGTATTATTGAAATATATTTAGACTGTCAATGATGACAAACAGTACGAGTATGTGGAAAATAAATTGAAACAAAAAGAAAATGATTATTGTGATTGGGAAGATCATATTCTATTTGTCGGGACATGGAATGTTAACGGACGAATTGATGAATCTATAAATTTAGACGATTGGTTGTCTCCTCCAAAAAATTCAAAATACCCTACTATCTATGTTTTAGGGTTATAGAAACTCAAAATTGGATAATATTTAATTATGCTATGCAGATTTCAAGAATTAGATCTCAGCATTCAAAGCGTCGCATTAAATAGAAGCAACACAAACAATCTCGAAGAAAAGTGGTTGAAATTAATCGAGAATTCAGCTCCATTTAAAAAAGTCTTTTATAAAAGACTTCACCGAGTAAGACTATCGGGAATTCTACTTGTAATTTATGTAAATTCCAAATATGCATCTTTCATTCCTGATTGTGAAGTTTTTTTCAACAAAGTTCCGACAGGAATGCTCAATATAATGGTGATAATTATAATGGAGAGAAATCTATTTAACAAACAATTTCCTTACTTTCATTAGGGCAACAAAGGCGGTGTTGGTATTAGATTTCAGGCTTGGAACTCAAATTTATGCTTTATAAATTGTCATTTGGCAGCAGGCGAATCAAATCGCCTACGACGAGATCAAGACTTCCGGGAAATTGAAAAAAATATGACTTTTCGCAACTACAACGATAAGACGATCACTTTGTATAATCACGAGTAAGAGAATTTAGTTTATCTCCATTTCTAACAATCATATTAAATTAAAATTAATTAATTAAAGTAAAAACATTAAGATTATCAATTATATTAATAAATTAAATAATAAAATATAAAATCAGAATATTGATCAGTTATTTAATTTATATTGATAAATTAAAATGCCAAAAATACAATTCAATTTTATTTATACAATATTGAAATATATAATGATTGAAATAATTTATTGAAATATAATTTAATAATGATTAAATTTTATTTTATTTCACGTTTGAAAACATTTGAATTTGTTGTGAATTGAAAAAAAAAGAAATTAAGGTCGAAATTGCCGCTTTTAAATTTGACGAACCATTTCTGTGTCGCTCACTCGGTAATTACGTTTGCTTCGTACACCGAAAAGATTTCCCGAATTGCGTTCAAGCCTTTAGCATCGTGTTAAACTTGAAAAATATGTAGTGTCAAAGATACAGGGCTAGAAATAAAGAAAGATTAAATTTTCGAGAAAAACAATGACAAAATTAATTAATTAAAGTAAAAACATTAAAATTATCAATTATATTAATAAATTAAAAATATAAAATCAGAATATTGATCAGTTATTTAATTTATATTGATAAATTAAAATGCCAAAAATACAATTCAATTTTATTTATACAATATTGAAATATATAATGATTGAAATAATTTATTGAAATATAATTTAATAATGATTAAATTAAATTTCATTTTATTTCACGTTTGTCTTCTCTTCACGCCAAAAATATTAAGAAATATTAATTGTTTAACATAAATAATTTATTCCAAAGCTATCAAGGCAACCAAGATTTAAAAATAGACCTACAAACATTTAAATAAATAAAAATATTGAACATTGCCGCTTTTAAATTCGACGAATCGTTTTTGTGTCACTCAATCGGTAATTACCTTTTCTGTTTACACCGAAAAAATTTCCTGAGTCGCGTCCAAGCCTTTAGCATTGCGTTAAACTCGAAAACCATATGGTGTAGAAAATACAGGACTAGAAATAAAAAAAGAATAAATTTTCGAGAAAAACAATGACAACGTTCTTGCAGAATGAAGAATTTGCTTTCCAAACACAAGACAAATGGCTGCAAAATATGCAATTGAGAAAATGAACGAACTTATCCTGCAACCTAATATAAAAAGATTTTTCAGAATTTTAAAAAATATCTGCTCGTGTATTCTATATACTAATTTACATAATCGTGAATACATTTCTGGCTATAATGTGTAATGATTATAAGAAATTAATAGCATTTTAATAGATTTATCACAACTTTTAATTTTAATCGATAAAATGCAATTTATTTTACAATATTTTGTTTGAAAATCGATAATTCTTTTCAAGCTGTTTTTGTCTATTTTCACTTATCCCCATTTATGCTAAAGATCAACACAAATTTTCGGTACTGCCTTTTTTCAAACATTCATATTTTAATGTATATATTTTATTTTAATTATATATTTCGGATAAATTGATTTCAATTGATTTTATGCTAATTTACATTATAATGGAAATATCTTGTTTAAAATTCTTTAAATATTGTCAGATCTTAACGGGAGATTAAAACATTTGGGATTTTTCTGAGGTTATTATTTTATATTATAATCAACTGAAAGCAACTCTTGGATTCATAATGCGACTATTATTTTTATCGGCTATAATCAATTACACCTGTTATTTTTCTCAAACGATCTTACCTGCCTTGTTGTAATATTGGTAACAGTTTGACCGACAGATTTCTTTATTGGCTTTGAGCTTTTCCTAGAAATCTTTCATGTACATTTTATATCAATAAATCTTGTTAGTCAAAGGAAACAATGTATATCACTAGACTGCCGCTTTTATTGAGAATGTAATACGGGACGGAAACCAGTGAAACTGTACAGAATCTATAATGACATTTAGCTCTATTTTAACAACATACAAAACCTAACTTTATTTGCAAAATATAGTTTACTTTCAAAAGATTTATTTTCCTTCCCTAAGAATATTCTCGATTTCGGTTGATTCCAGTATCAGTTTTAGGAATTTGCAAGATTACTTGTTTTTCCATTATTGGTTCTTCAATGATTGTCTAACTTTCACAAAATTTACCACAAAATTGATTTAAAAACATTAGAATTGTAAAGATTTACCAATAATAAGGATACTCAACTAATATTTATTACATGATTTATATATATAGAAAATAGTTTCCTTTACATTTCTTTCTTTTCATACTATTGCTCAATATTCCGTTCTCTCCCTGATCTTTCTCTTCATCTCATTTAGACCTTACCTGTTTTTCAAATTTTAATTCTATTATTTCCTGATTTTGAATTTTGAATATTCTTTCTTTAATTATTTGGAAATTTTAACAATTTTAAATAATTCCAATCTTCTTTTTACACACTCCTTATAAAATCTCTATTCGGTTTCCTTTGTGACATATTTTATTTTTTATTTCATTGAATTTTTCGTGCTAATAACATACAAATAATTTGCATTCTCATTAATTGAAAATTTTATTTCTAATAAATTTTTTTTAAAATTTTGTCCAATATTTAAATTAAACGCGTTTTTATTATTTTTTTCTCAGTATTGATTTAATGTATAAAATGTGAAATAATGTTAAAATAAATCGGGAAAACCAATAAAGTCACAGGCATGTAGAATTCGAATCATAAATTAGAGTTTCGTGTCAATATTTTATTTTTAATTTAGTAAATATCAAAATTTAACTAAAAAAATCTGGAATTAATTTTTAAAATTTTTATAATAATTAAATATTACTATATTTCAGTTGAATTAAAAATACCGAGAAACAATATTTTAATATTATATTTAATAAACAAATATTTATTCATAAAAATCCACTGACAAAAATTTCAGCAATAATTTCAGTAAATTCATGCAATATTTATTTTTTTCATTTAGGAAAAAATATATGTATTTTCAAGTTTAACATAGATAAAAGCAAATATAAAATTTTATGTAACAGTGTGCAGTGTCAATTATAGTTAGAGATAATATACCTATCGAATACCAGTTGCAATATCTGCTAAAAAAAATTTAAAGGAATTTTAAAACTTGTTATTTATTATCAGTTTTTGTCATTAAAATAGATTGAATTAGTTACCAAAATTAATCACGAATTGGCAAAGTGACAAATTTTTGCATGAGAAAATATATCATCGTTAGGGGATTCTATACAAACTTAACCTCAAAGAACTAATTCATTATACATTATGCTGGTTAGAATGAAATGTGGGTTTATCCTTCACAAAATACATTTAACTCAAGTATTGATTTCAATGAAACCCAATCAAAAATTGCTGGGCTATTATTTTTGCATTGAAAAAGAAAATTCAGCATTTAAACTACAAATCCAGTAGGAACAATTGAAAGTGCGTATTTTATAAATGTTATCTGTCGTAAAATCCACATTGCTTGCTTCAGTTTGATAATATGTAGAGTTAATTCAGTCACCAGTTGTCCAGAAAAGTTATAGAAACCTTCGTTTTTTTATTCGGAAATTTTTCTAAGAAAAATTCTGAATTTACATTTTATCATTCATAAATATTTCTTTTATAGTGGTTTTAAAAATAAATAAAAATAGCGTTTCACTCAGAAATTATATTTTGAAAACAATTACGGTAATTTTGTAAAAAGACAACAATTTTTCAGTCAGTAGAATATATTTATGGATAATAATACTTAATAAAACTAACGTTACACACAGATTTACGAATAATACGAAAATTTTGTATGCAATAAGTTTTAAATATTAAACAATATATTACTTTTGCTACAAAATAAAAATCATTTGAAAAAACTGCCGAAAATTCGTGAATATCAAAAAACATCGATGTATTTAGGTGAAAATCAAAAGAAGTTCTCATAATACTTTTGCAGCAAAGTATATATTGAATAAAATGAAATAATTTTATTGATTACTTTTATAATCGAAAATTATTTCATTTTATTCAATATATTTTTTGTGGCAAAAATGTTGTATTATCATTTACTTATTTAACACTTGATTAATGCTGTTACCAAGAAATCAATAAAAATGTTATACTATCGATTAAAAGTAAGTTTTTGTAAAATTTTAAAGCTACCTTGTCGAAAAATGACACAATAATAAATATGTATATATTTTTTGACACGGTTCCAGAAAAATCCATTTATAAAGAATACACCAAAAAATGTTTATATATATAGTGAAATCCATATAAAAATTGACAGTTTTCCTCTTTCAGCTTGGTTTTTCTAATGGGTGATTTGAATTATCGACTGATGTACAACGAAGCCTCCGAGGCAAGGGAATATATACTTAAGAAAGACACTAGTACTTTAATGAAAAATGACGAAGTAAAATTTTATCATACATATATTTAGTTATATTTATAAAATTATATTTACTATTAATATTGTGAAATTTCTTATTTATTTAACAATAATTTTGAATTGTCCATTCTATCATCAATTTATTCGAGACCTAGTTATTATAATTTTGTAAATAGAAAAATAGTAATATTAACACATTGACGGACAGATGGAAAATTATATATGGCTATATGACGGCTATAGACGCAAGTGTCCGTCAACGTGTTAAACAACTAAATCACATGACAAGCCTATCTTGTAAAATATTTATTAAATAGGAAAATTTTGCATCAAAGGCTTCTTTTGCTATTTATTTGTTTAACATTTAATTATATGCAGTAAAAAATAGCAGTAGGGTCTTTATTTTTCGCTTTCAATTAATGCTTACATGTTGTTAAAAATTTCCTATAAAAATTTAACCGGAAAAAAATGAAAAAAAAAATAATCTAAATTTACAATTTTTAGCTATTTTTCTTGAATTTCTCTGAAAAATACTAATAAATATTAATTCTGTATTGGAAAATGAAAGAAATTTTAATATATGAGCTCGACAGTCACTTGTAATGCAATTAGAATTATAAATTCCAGGTATAGTATTTTCATAATAAATTCAACTATTTTCATAATCGATTCAACTATTTTTAAAATTAATATATTTATACAATATAATCAGTAAAGGATAAAGAAAAATAAATTAATTAAGGTATTTATTCAAAAACATGATTGACTAAGGCCAGTGAAATATTTCGAACCATGTATTCAAAATTGTTGTTCAAATTTTCAGGAGTTATAGTTTCAAGCGCCATATTCATCAACCCAACAAGACTTTAATTATTGTTATACTAGTTATGGGCAAGTCTACCTTTAACAAAAAATTGATTTTGGAGAAGACTTGCTCGACTGAATTGAGCATATACGAGTAAGGTGATAAGAAATTTAACGAGCATCTTTTTGAATTCACAAACAGGTTCCTCACATCAACAGTTTTATGTATTATGGCATTATCCAAAATAACCCAAGATCCAGGCAAAGATTGATCAATATCAATGTAAATTAATAATTCTGTGATGAAATCAGCAAAAATTACGGAATTGCAAGTTAAATCACTAATTATCTTCGAATGGATTATTCTTCTGCTATTACAAGCAACTATCATAGCGATATTTCTTCCCTTATCACTGGAACTGTAGATATAGCTCTCGTTCTCTTTTTTGATCTTCCAAATGATCTTCCTGGATGAAGATTAAAGCCTGATTCGCCAATAAATATTTGTTTTAATGTTTTTGGCGCATTCAATGCATAATTAGTAGCATAAACTTTCTCTTTTCTAAGGTTTAGATAGATTTAACTCGATCTTTGATCCTTGAAAGCGACTTACACGTAATCTGCATTTGATAAATTGTATTGTGTACTGTTTATGCAGCAACTCTTATTCCAAATTTCTCAGTGAATTTTATTTGGATATCTTTCAGTGTTATTGTTGTTCATAGAGAAATCAGACTTTCAATGTACAGCAAACCTTGATCATTGATTTTGTTAGCAGGCCTTTTTTCCTTGTAGGCTCGAAAGGTAGACGGGATATCCTCAAGGAGTAGAAATGTGGGAGAATGTAGGAAGGGTGAGAAAGTATACAGGTTCCTAAGGAGAGAAAGGTTTGAAGAGGAAGCGGAAAGAATTGGAACGATTGAAACGGGGTAGGCGGTAGAAATGTTGTATAACAAGCTACAAGGAAGACCTAGTGTAACAGTAATGAGGAAATTTTCTACTGTTTATTAGACACCGGAGCACGAATAAACGTAATGAGTGTTAACTATTTTAACAAGTTACGAAGACAACAATTGATGAGAAGCGACGATAAGTTACGATGTACAAACGAAAGTACGATAGAGACAATTGGAAGAACAAAGAGGAAGATGAAAGATTCTAAAAGTTTTAATTGGAAATTTTAAAAATATTTTTATCGAAAAATATTTTAAAAGAAAGATTGAAATTTGTTTAAATAACAAACAAAAGAGAATATAAGTTTTGAGTGTATAATTAAATAAAAAATAATTTATTAAATAAAATTTATGGAATTATCTAGTAATTTGCAGACCGATATTAATGTCTTAACGGATGAGAATCCTAATACTATATTTCTTAAAAACTTTCAACATCATAATCCTTTTCTAATTTTTTAAGTACTTGGACTTTGATAGTTCATATTTATCTTTCTGTTTACGAACAAACATCATTTGATTAACACATGGCTAAATATCTGACATACTATTAATATATGCTGCAATTTGTTATTGTTTTTAGTGAGAATATTAGCGATGACATCATATTTACTGAAATAAATTAATTTTTAGATAACATGCAATATAAAATAAACAAAACAAAATTCGTTCTAATATTGCTATTGAAATCAAAGAAACTCAGAAATTGAAATAATTTCGAAATTTTAAATCCAGCCATTTTGACTAGTCTGGTATTTCTGGTGTTAATATTGACTAACGGAATTTCTTTATTGCTAGATTGGGATATTTTGACATAATATTCCTATTTTCAACCTAAATTAGGTATTCGTTGACTGAGTACTTATAATTGTCAACAAATGTATACATTGGTCAAGTAGTTAGAAATCATTCAGAAATACTATTACTATAATTATAATCATAAATATTTAGCATTTCATATTTTTATGAATTGAAGATCTTTTAACTAATTATCTACTAATTTGATCTCATTACCTTTTGGTTCTGTTGTATTTTTATTATTATTTATTAAAAAACTTGAAGACTGATTCACCACTGATTTCTTTTCCATTGTATTTATTAAAAAGCTTGAAGACTATAAATTAGTAAATATATCGATGTTTTTGATATTCACCAATTTTCAGCACTGCCTTTCCAAGTAAATTGTCAATCTAGGACTATCTTATAGTCGAAATTTTTTTCATTAGTAGAGTAACACGTGGTCCCGGGAATAAAGAAATATTACATAATCGATGATGTAACAAAGAAATATTACTTCATACCCCGGTCCATCTGGATGATTTTTTCTTAAGGTCAACTTAAGGACATAGAAAATTTAAAGGCCAGTCTAAGGTCAATGTCAATTCTGGTGACAGTTTAAGGTCAAATCCTGGAGGCAAAGTCGATTTTAGGCCATTTTAAGGTCAAATTTTAGGTTCAAATTCGATTTTAGGACAGTTTAGAGTCAAATTTTGAACAAAGACTTATGACTCATCGTTTTAAACAAAGACATCTTTCCAAAGGTCAAATAAGATCAGGGCTTCAAGCAAGAGTATCATTCTAAAGGTCTTGAAGAGCTCTATCCAATGGTCATATGCCCGTCCAATTATTATTATTATTAAAATTAATATTATATACTCCGAGTTTATCCGACAAGATATTTTGTTCCCTTATGGGTACTCCTCGTAAGGGTATTTTCGCAAGGGTACTGCTCACATTCAAGCCTATACAATTATTAAATATATTCTTTAAAATTTATTAAGTTTATATATATATATATATATATATATATATATATATATATATATATATATATATATATATATATATATATATATATATATATATATATATATATATATATATATATATATATATATATATATATATATATATTTAATTGATTTTAATTGATTTCCCTATTTTTGCACAATCATAACAGATGGCTCTGAAGCGGGTCGATTGTTCGTTCTGATTCTGAAAATAATGAACATCTGCTGGATCATGGAAATTATGCGGATCTTCTTCTGTCGGCCTGTAGGAGTCTGCCATCGGGACATCTTCTGTTGGATCTATAAATATATCAGTGTCACCTCCCCTATAATGGCCATATGCTAAACTTTGATTTTTATCCACCCAATTTCGCTTATCAACTCTACACGTTAAGTCCCTTTTATTATTTTTAATACTAAAAAGTTGGTGATTCTCTGATGTTATCCTAAACTGAGGGACTGTGTATATTTTATCGTTTAAATAACAATCCAGATACGACTGATGTGTTAGTCCAGTATCTTTCATGCTAATCCCCTTAGCCTTCATACTTTCATCATCGCCCATTAAGCTGTAACATTTAGGTCTCAAGAACACCTAATCTTTATATAATAGCCCTTTATTCTCGTCTTTGAATTTACCAATGACATAATCAAGGTTCCTACTATATAAAGGATGATTTGGGTCATAATTCGAAGTGTCTAATAATTGATCCCTAATCATCGCAGGTAAAAGAATGTCAAGACTACAATGTTTAATTTTCAAGATCCAGCAGATGTTCATTATTTTGAACATGACTATTTTAGATGATGACGGCGAATATTGATTTTTAAAAAAAATGAGAACGAACAATCGAACAATATGTTGAATGTGTGTTAATAAATTTTAAAGAAATATTTAAAGTATAATATTTAGAAATATGTTTAATAAATGTATAGGCTTGAATGTGAGCAGTATCCTTGCGACCAATACCCTTAGGATCAGTACCCATAGAGGAACAAAATATCTTGTCCGATAAACTCAGAGTATATATTATTAATAATAATTGGTCGGGGGTATGACCATTGGATAGAGCTCTTCTATACCTTTCGAATGATACCCTTGCTTGAAGCTCTGACTTTATTTGACCTTTGGAAAATGTGTTTGTTTAAATTTATGAGTCATATGTCTTTGTTCCGAAAAATGATTAGTCATATGTCTTCGTTTCGTAATATTTCTTTGTTTAAAACGATGAGTCCCGGGGATATGATGTAATATGTCTTTGGTCCCGGGTCCACATATTACTCTAATTTCATTAAATACATTATTCGCAGGGTAAAGGCTTAAATTATCACTTTATTGTTTTAAATAATAAATTCTGCTACCAAGAAATCATCACTTTATACTATTATCATATTTATTATTATTATTATTTATTAATATTTGTGTAATATTATATTCAACAGTTTTTTTCTACAGTTAACAAACCTATCAAATTTTGTTTTCCAACACTTTCATGAAGGAACTATCAATTTCTTGCCAACTTATAAATTTGATCCGAATTCTGATGATTACGATACCAGGTTTGTTAATTTTCTAATCACTTTTTTAAAACAATATAAAAATTAATATTATTTATTTTATTCTCGGAAATAGATTTTTCACTTTAGACACTTATATAAAATACCATTTATTGATTAAATGGTGAAATAGGTCCTGCAATTTAATTGCAAATTTACCATAATCTGCTTTTTAATAATAAACATAATTAGTATAAGAGTATATATTAAAAAAGGTATAAAATAACATAAAAAAGAATAAATTAATTTTAAATGAACATTTTTGTTACATCTATAATATACAATAAAATAGAAGGATATCATTGGTTTTATACAAAATAAAGATGATATTTAATATTAATTTATATTTGGCGAATTTACCACATTAAGCACCAAGAAAAATTGAATTAATATTATTAGCAATCACTTGGAATCGCCATGGGGCTCAGAATACTAATCTAGATTATTGAAAGCACATGATCCTAAACGTTTTGATTTAAATTAATATTTTGCACCTAAAGTTTGATTTAATCATTAAATTTAGTGAGAAAAACCGTGTGCCTTCATATTGTGATAGAATTATGTGGAAAGGAGAGCATTGTAAATTACAAAGTTACACTAGTCATCCATCTTTAAAATCCAGTGACCACAAACCGGTTTCTGCGTGGTTTAATATCGGAGTTAACATTTTTATTTCACAAATATTATTGTTAGTGATTTTCAGTTGAAAAAGATTGATGAGAAGAAAAAAGTGAAAGTCCAAGAAGCTATTATCCGAAGTTTAGATCTCATTTACAATTTAAGCCTTCCACAGGCAAAAGTTGATCGCCAAGAAATTCAATTTGAGAAAATCCATTTCTACGAAAACCGACAAGCTTCAATATCATTAAAAAACATTGGCCAATATGAGTTTTTATTTAAATTTAAAGAAATTCCAGGATGTCCTAAAATTCCTGATTGGCTCACCGTTAGATCAAGCGAAGGAAAGGTGAAACCAGGTAATTTTTCGCTTTGCACAATTTATTTTTAATAATAATAATAAATATTATTAAAATGAAAATAAATAATTATTATTAATATTAATATATAATCTTTTTTGTGGACTGGAAAATATTAAAAAACCTAAATAAATATCAAATTAAAAAATTTATTTGTGACAATAATTTAGTATTAATTTATTATTAATTTATTATTAATTTATTATTTAATTTATTATTTAATTTAGTATTAATTTTTTATTGATTTCGTATTAATTTATTATTAATTTATTATTAATTTAGTATTAATTTAGTATTAATTTATTATTAATTTGAAATTAAAGATTTCTAAAATTAAACCACCGATTGTTTATTGTTTTTGAAAGCTCTAAGATATGAATAATTTCAATGAGATTTTAGATATTTCAAGTACACCAGAAGGCAATTGAAGATGGCTAAATGGGCATTGATTTAAAGTTTAATAATGTATAAAACCTTCCTATAATAAATTTGTGTATGTGTACCATAGCCAAGTGACATTTAATTAAATAATGGCTTACACTTTACACCAGAAACCGCTGATATACACTTCCTATAATAAAAAAAAATCAATAATCTTATATTATACAAACTCGATTTGATTTTACGATGATGTTCTCATTAATATTGCAATGTGATACATACATCTTATACTAAAATCTAAATCAGACCTGGCCAACCAGTGGCCCGCGAAGCGTTTTGATGTGGCCCGGACACAATTTTAAACATCAAATCAATAATTGCCTTTTTTAGAATTCATATTCAAATTAAGCATGTTTTTAATTTAAAAAATTGATTCTAAGTTTACTTGAATCGTAAAAACGAGTTATATTTATTTAAATGAATTTATTGTGGCCCGTGATAGTATTTTTTCGAAAATTTGGCCCTTCGATTGATTTGGGTTGGCCACCACTGATCTAAATAGTGGTAGAAAAATTAAACGCTGCACACAACACACACACTAAAAAGCACATGCAAACTTTCGATATATAGAAATGCGCCGCTGAGATACGTTTCTATAATAACTTTATTTTAGACAATTTTGAGGGGAAAAAAGATCGCTGGCAATGTTTTTTAATGTATTTTTAAAGAAACTACACTAAATTGTCATGAAAATGACGACATATCACCTTAAGCATTATTTTTGAGTTAAAATAAAGTTAAATATTCGTTAGAATTTCTGATATTTGTTTTAGAAATGTTTTTGAAAAATACATTTTTGGCGATTGATTAAAATTAGATATTGATCTTACTTACCATTATATCAAAATAATTCAAAATTATAATTATAAAACAAATTTCATAAAATGATCTCATAATTATATAAAATAAAAATTTACTTAAAATTAAAAATCTTATCCGAAAGCCATTTCTAAATTGACTAAAATAAATTTTCTGCAAAATGAAATTCATTTAATGGCGAGTCACCAATTGGCGTACACACCAACCACCATTATAGAAACTGTACGTGAGTGGTTTCTGGTATATGTGGAATAACAATATAAGAATTAATAATATTTATTTTGTTCTCGAAAATAGATTTTTCACTTTTGAAATTTATATTGATTGAAATAGTGAAATAAATCCGCTGATTTAATTATCAGATTATTAAAACTATGTAACATGCCAATTTTGATGAATATTTAAAGAAATCAGCGCATTTAAACATACTCCCAACAAAAACAAACAATATCAGTTTATAAGATAACGCCAATCAAACATTCTTTTCCCGATATATTTCGACAGTTTTCCTGTCATCATCCGGTGGGATATAATAACTATATAAATTATGGATTTTAAACAAATTTATTAATTATATAAAAAAATTTATTATTTAATAAAAACATCATTTTTTAAAAATCATAATTAAAATTATATATTATTTTAAAAACATTTATAATTTAATTTAATAATTTAAAAAATTTTTATTAATTAATTAATTTAACAAACAACAATCAATACATACAATATACAGAAATTTATTCTGCACATGACTTTATCAATAACGCCTCACAAATTACACGTTCCCAATAATTATCGAAATTTTTTAATAAAATTTTAAAATCAGATATTCTTATTTTACTCTTATAGCCCCTATTGTGTTCACTAATATTGGTCAATGTCTTCGGTCTATAATGTTTGGTCTATAAACGAGATTGGAACATAATTAGACCGGAGTTTTAGACTTATTAATAAACATTGACACTATCCTATAGTTTAAATTCCCTAACTGCTTTCTTTATAATCCTTAAAACCTTCTGAGTACGGCAATACTAATACAAATTTAGGCTCATCATCCTTGCTCACACTATTTAATTTATTTAACTCATCAGAATCACGTGCTTCAACGAAATCAAACCAAGATTTGCTCAAACATGGCTCCTAACGATTTTTACTAAATTTGTCAATGGTCTCTTTTACCATAATTAATAAAAAGGATTTTCAATAACCGTTCTTCATCAACAATTCAACCAACCTGTCATTACTTTTTACTGAATTTATAAAAGTAGTAGACAAAGACCATGAACGATAAATCAACCCTTTCACCATATTTCTTTTATACTTAAATCCACAAAAAACTTTCGAATGAAGTATCGAGACCAGTATCAGTTGGTTTTCTATAAATCTCTGTCTCATAGTGTNAATAAATATAATCACTTTAATTTAAAATGCTTTAATATAATTTAATATCGATTTTAATATACAAATTTAACTCAAAAAGTTATTTCAACAAACTGATGACACTGCTAACATTTGAACTATAATATTTCTGTTATTTCTAAATCAATTTCTATTCTTGAATATATAGGCGAAGAGTTCGAAATAATCTTTGAAATATTTATCAACGCCAGCAATGTTGCGGAATTAAATGTTAAGAAAGAAGTACAATCTATTTTGGTTCTTGAATTACAAGGAGGTAAAGATTATTTTATCACAATTGCCGCCGATCTTGTACCAACAAGCTTTGGTTTACCACTTAGCCTATTAGTGACTTTAAAGCAGCCTGTTGGTACGATGACAAGAGAAGAGCTATTTGAAAAGGTAGGATAAATAATTTTATATATTTTAATATATTTCATGCAAACAATGAAGCTATAAAATACACTTGTTTAAATTCATGTATTATTCAAATGAAAATGTTATTAATACAAATAATAATAAAAAATAAAGTAAATATTATTATTATTAATATATATTTTATTTTTATTATTATTTATTATTATTATGATAAATTTTTTTATTTAATTTTTATAATATTTGTTCATTATTAACCATTATGTTCATTATCTAAATCAGTGTTTCTCAACCCAAAAAGCAGTAC
>CAUHTR010007529.1:0-13175 GCA_959609185.1 Schmidtea polychroa | reverse complement strand
GAATCCCCTAAATATTATTCCATATATCATGAAGATTACAAAAACGTTACAATCTGTCTTTAACTATGATGATTAAATTGTAGAAAATCACGATTTAATTGCTGAGAATTCAATTTTTTTCGATATTTATGACTACATTTGTACCACACATATTCGAAATACAGTCGACATTTTAGATAAGATTGATTAGTAATTTTGTTGACGATTTTCAGGCCAATGATATTGATATTTTCGAAAATCCATTTAACGAATTCTGAATCCATTCTACGTAATTCATCTGATTCTATTTTTTGACATTCACTCGACTTTGTGATATCTAGTATTGACTCCTGAATTGGAATTTATTGTGGTTCAATTTTACATAATTTCTATAAATTGAAAATTCACTCGACACTGAGCATATGCATATTTAAGAGTTCTATAGTATTCAAACGTTGTATGTTCTTAACTTGTCTTTTGTAAAGTTACATTTAACTAATGGAAAAGCCTCGTCAAACTCGTAAATAATCTTCATTATTTCTTGGGAATAAAGCACATCTAATATCTTACTATTGGCATAGCAATTTGAAGTAGCAATAATATTCTTATTATTAGCAGATTTGAAATTATTGGTGAAATGATCTTTATATTTCCCATGTTCAGAAAATTCATTTTTAACATTCATAATAAAATTTAAATTCAAATTCCTTATTCCCAACGGCATTATTCAAAGAAAAACAACTATAAATTAAACCGAAAAGATTTGATTGGATGAACATCCAAGGAGATAATGCTCCAATTCATTTCACAGCAATGATGAAGAACTTATAAATCGTGATGGAAATTCCTTTTTGAATGCCAAAATTTATGCAAATACAGCACTATCTCTTGTCTCACTTTTCGATGAATTCTTTTCGACTAAGAATCTGAATTTTGGAAGTTAGTTGCCGATAGGTGTAGCGAGTATGATGAATAAAGTAAAGTTTTATAACCAAATTCATTCATTTTTTGAAAAGTAGTTCGTTAACATGATAAGTACTATCGCAAAGAAGAATTAGATTTTGTATGTTGATAATTATTATAAATACTACACTCAATAATAAATCTCTTCAATTTGATGATATACTTTGTTGAATTGAACGTTTCGCTGGAACTCATAAAGCTGTGAATTTCGACTTTCACAATAGGTCACAATGCTATCAAGAAATGGATCATTTTTGTTGCACAAAAGAAAAAAACTTTAGTTTCCATTTGTTTTAGATGAACCATAACTGTCTATTAATAACTCTTTAGATAACTCACGAATCAAAAACACTTCCATTTTAAGCTCTCATCCATATATAGGGAATTTTCATATTAATTCGTACTTTCACTGAAATTTCCATCACTAAATTCGGCACTAGATTTGCGTTTCGCATGTGGTATTTTGTATTCATAAACGGAAGATTTATATAATTTACTTTTCACCATGTTTTTTCAACATATTAAAATAACAAAAATATATCCAAATAAAAAATGATAAATTTAATATGCAGTTAGAAATTTACACTTTAAATATATTTATATATAACAAAAATTTATCGAAATAATGGATTTTTCAAAAATTCACTTTTAAAATCCAATCAGATAAAAATGGACATATTTTCCAAAATTGCATTTGTTTAAATATTTTATATTAATTATATAATTCAGCTAAATTGATTTTAATTGATTATATGATAATTTACATATTAATGGATATTTTATTTTGGAAATATTAATTATTTCCCTATTAAACAAGTTTTGTCTATTGTGTTCTTATCAAGCTTTACAAATATTTTTTAAACTCCAAATTATATCTCAAGTTCGATAGACACTTAAACGATAACATAACATCGATTTTTAATGAAATTCGACTTTTCTGATGGCTGTGAAGTTCTCATCAACATCTGTGTAAATAAATAATATTTCAGGAAGACCTATTTTCAAGACCTGGATATCACGGTGACATTCAAGTCATACGCGAACAACTCGATACATATGGCATTGATGCTAAATTTGGTAAGTGTTCTCATAACGGTTATGAATACAATTCATTCGTCAATTATTCAGACAATGTCAGTGTTCATTCTGTCACCGAAACTCTTATTATTTTCCTTAATTCTTTGTATTTCCCAATAATACCCGAACAGTTAATTAAAGAATGCATGGGAGTCCATAATAACTTCATGGAATCAGTGAAAGTAAAATAATCTAAATGATTTGTCCTCGTTAACATTATCTAGGTTATTGGGAAATTACCTCAGGATCACAAAAACCTATTTCATTACTTAACATCGTTTTCACGGAGAGTTCTAGACAACCATGCATATAATCGAACCGATTCGGGTTTATTAGGTAATAGGTTTATTGCAGTGGCAAAAAATGATATGATTTCTTTTTTCATTTCCTTTCAGCTCTTTTACTTGTCGATCTTATCTTCCGGCCGAAAAATCGAGAAATTGACCGTGATATCTGTGTACAATTCATTAAGCAATTCCTCGTCAATGACCCAGTGAAATATTTCCGAACCAATCCCATTCCAACGTATCAATAATAACATTTTTTCGACATATTAATTTCCGATATTTGCACTCAAATAGATCAATAACAATTCCGATATTTATTTTGCTCGCTTCCATTATTAACAAATAGATGTTGGTTTTTTTTTGACAATATTGGCTATTTATTCTGCTTTTCATAGACGTTTTTATTCCCTATCAGTGAAAACATTTCCCCAGAATTTCCATTCACTCACATTTTTGTTAATTGGTTTTCATTGTGAAAATAACACGAATAAATTTCATGAAATTATATTATATTTTATTGAATCTATTTATATATTATCTTGTTACATAGTCATAAATATTGTTTGTGATTTTAGAGTTTATTTTTTTTTGGGTTGATTTTAGTTATCGAAAAAAGCTGTAATTGTTATTTGAACTTTTTATTTTTCTAAATATTTTTTGAATTTTCGAAAGTGTTGACAATGAAAAGTAAGTTTTTGTGGTTTTCAGTTGATGATTTTTAAAGCCTTATTTTAATATAATGTAATGATTTTATCGAATATTTTAAATTAGTAAACCATTTGCCATATAATTGAATCCATTTGCCATATAATTGAATCCATTTGCCATATAATTGAATCCATTTTCCATATAATTGAATCCATTTGCCATATAATTGAATCCATTTATCATATAATTGAATCCATTTGCCATATAATTGAATCCATTTGCCATATAATTGAATCAATTTGCCATATAATTGAATCCATTTGCAATATAATTGAATCAATTTGCCATATAATTGAATCCATTTGCCATATAATTGAATCCATTTATCATATAATTGAATCCATTTGCCATATAATTGAATCCATTTGCCATATAATTGAATCCATTTATCATATAATTGAATCCATTTGCCATATAATTGAATCAATTTGCCATATAATTGAATCCATTTGCCATATAATTGAATCAATTTGCCATATAATTGAATCCATTTTCCATATAATTGAATCCATTTGCCATATAATTGAATTCATTTGCCATATAATTGAATTCATTTATCATATAATTGAATCCATTTGCCATATAATTGAATCAATTTATCATATAATTGAATCCATTTGCCATATAATTGAATCCATTTGCCATATAATTGAATCAATTTGCCATATAATTGAATCAATTTGCCATATAATTGAATCCATTTTCCATATAATTGAATCCATTTGCCATATAATTGAATCCATTTGCCATATAATTGAATCCATTTATCATATAATTGAATCCATTTGCCATATAATTGAATCCATTTGCCATATAATTGAATCCATTTGCCATATAATTGAATCCATTTGCCATATAATTGAATCAATTTATCATATAATTGAATCCATATGACATATAATTGAATCCATTTGTCATATAATTGAATCCATTTGCCATATAATTGAATCAATTTGTCATATAATTTAATCCATTTGCTATATAATTGAATCCATTTGCCATATAATTTAATCCATTTGCTATATAATTGAATCCATTTGCCATATAATTGAATCCATTTGTCATATAATTGAATCCATTTATCATATAATTGAATCCATATGACATAATTGAATCCATTTGCCATATAATTGAATCCATTTGCCATATAATTGAATCCATATGACATATAATTGAATCCATTTGTCATATAATTGAATCCATTTGCTATATAATTGAATCCATTTGCCATATAATTGAATCCATTTGTCATATAATTGAATCCATTTATCATATAATTGAATCCATATGACATAATTGAATCCATTTGCCATATAATTGAATCCATTTGCCATATAATTGAATCAATTTGCCATATAATTGAATCCATTTGTCATATAATTGAATCCATTTATCATATAATTGAATCCATTTATCATATAACTGAATCTATTTGCCATATAATTGAATCCATTTATCATATAACTGAATCTATTTGCCATATAATTGAATCAATTTGTCATATAATTGAATCCATTTGCTATATAATTGAATCCATTTGCCATATAATTGAATCCATTTGCTATATAATTGAATCCATTTGCCATATAATTGAATCCATTTGCCATATAATTGAATCAATTTGCCATATAATTGAATCCATTTGTCATATAATTGAATCCATTTATCATATAATTGAATCCATATGACATAATTGAATCCATTTGCCATATAATTGAATCCATTTATCATATAATTGAATCCATTTATCATATAACTGAATCTATTTGCCATATAATTGAATCAATTTGGTCATAATTTGTCTTTATAGTTGATATTTCTTGCTCGTAAATTCCACAAACTGGAAACAACGGAACTTGGTGTATCCTGTTTGTTTCGATCATTGAAAAAAATTTGAAATTCGGAGTTGTTTTACGGACGTGCTATTCCTTCCAAGGGGTTTCAACAAGCATTCGTTATTGTTGTTAAATAAGACGATTTGGAGTCAGATCAATAGTTTTTACCCTTTCACTTCCCATTTTTAAGTTTGTAAGTTGCACGAGAGATGATAAAGTCCAATATACAGAGAGACAGCCGCATGTGCAAGTATATATATCGGATCCTAGGTATGGTCTCCATACTCTTCAATGACACGCTAGAGGCGATGTATAAAATTTTGAAACTAGCCTGAAAGCTTGACCTCAGGTGCGGACTGCAAATATACGCAAAAATTGTTGCTCACTTCTCCTGAATTACTGAAGATAAAGCGATTCATGAGATTTTTGTCGGGTTGACCGGCTGCTTTAATAGAGACAAAGTGTTCTTCAAGCCAAAGTCGAATTAACTGTGCTACGTGAGGTCAGTCTTTATCATGCTAAATGACCATTTACCAAGCTGGTATTATTGTTTGAAAGTTTGAAATCATATTCTGCAGAAATTGTAGGGATCTCTCAGAATTGACAAATCCACCGTCGTGAAGTAGTTCGAAATACGAGAGTGATTTTGCATAGTTGATGGCAACAATAATCAGAACTTTGCATCATATATTGTCCATCTAACCATAGTTGGATGATCACCTGTGTCATCCACTCAAACACGGCTGCAGTCTTTTGGAGTTACGTCTCGAAGGTAAATCCATTTTTCATCGAAAGCAATGGTCTTTTCCTTCTTGCCGAATAAACATTCAACATTTCTTGACAGCAAGTGATTCTGATTTTCTTGTTATTATCAGTCAAAATGTGAGGGACCAATCTGCTGCAAAGTGACTTCTTTCCAAGATCTTGTTTCAATATGCGGCAAACACTCATTTCTTCAATGCCTGTGACTTTTGAAAATGGCTGGACAGCTTAGGTGGCAATCCTCTTCAAACATTTCTCGCACAATTATGATATTCTTTTCTGAAGTGCTCATTCTTGGTCTTCCTGAACCTTCTTTTAGATCAAAAAGTGGCCACTATTTTCCTGCAAACGCTCTGGTAATCTGTTGTACTCTCCGAAGGGTAACAAAGTTCTCTGTACCCAACTTTCGACTAGAAAGCGGTTGATTTCGGTAGCCGAAAAGTTATTTCGTGTTAAAGTTGCAACGAATAATTTTATGTTGCATTGCTTTGCCTTCATCTTTCAGGCTAAATCATATAACCAACTTAAAGCAATTTGTTTAAATTTAATTTTTAAACTTTCCAGTCTTGTTAATGATCTGTTTTAAAAAATTTATCTAAGAAATATTAACCTTAATCTTCAGGTATTTTCTGTCTGATAAAAATGAAGTTTTTTTGCCGGCCCCTATATATATTTATTTAAAGAACTACATTAATTTTCAAGAAAAAATACATTCAATTTAAAAAAAAACATTAGACAAAAAAGAACATTTAAAAAATCACAGATCATCATTTATAAAATTGTCATTGTCTTATTAAAGCTTTTAAGCTTTCGAAGGTCTTTCTCTGTTGCGCTTGGTTCCAATATTGATTCCAATATCTTTGGAACTGCTAATAACTTTTAAACTAGAAGTTTCAAGATACACTTTGGCTTGAATTTAAGTTTGAATAATTTGCAATTTTTTTCCTTGTCTGTTCTCTAATGCCTGTTGTTCGTAGTTCATCATTTGTAAAAAATCATAGTTACAGTTTCATTGTTACTGTGATATAGCAAATGAATGGCGACTTGACATAGTTTCGAATGTCTTTTGACTTGATTCCACCTATTGTATTTGGCGTTGAAATCATCCAGTTTCCATCACCCTTTATTTATTCTAAAGCCTGTTCCTTGTTATCGTAGGTCTGAAAAGGTATCCACTTTCTTCGAGTTTGTTTTGAGAATTTTGTATTAGAAGCTGTGTTGTCTATCTCTCCTATATCGCTTGAATAATGTGCGGATAGTTTCAGACTCCTTGAGTCGTTTTCCAATCAAATAACTAAAAACGAAACACAGAACAACTTTATCACAATTACAATCAGTCACTCGATTTGCCCATTTCTTTCATCGATAATCGTTATCGTAAGGTAGGTTTCCCAAGGGGTTATCACCTTTCTGGTACCATACGCTATAATGTTCCTTAGATTTACTTGAATTATTTCATCTTTGATTTCGTAAGTCCTCGCTAATTTTGTTTTTTCGACCAACTCTTGACTCTTCTCTTTTCAGCTTTTTCTTTTATACTTTTTTAAAAGGCATTATTAATATTCCATTGATTCATCCGGGGATTACTGACATTTACCCAACCGTTTTTTTAATCCTTCTGGGAAGGATTATTTGTTATCCTACTAATTATCTTCCTACACAACCACTCGGTCGAATTTGTTTCACTTACCAATTTTCCAAGGATATTAGTGCGCTCCGGGGTTTCCACGTCGCTCTGATTTCCCGTTGTTTCGGGCTTTCCATTAGCGAATAATTAATTTTTAATTAGTTTGTTATTTTATTATATATTTTTCTAGGGACCCCTCACTTTTGGATTTGTCTCATGACTTCGCATTCAACCATTCCCATTTCCCCCCGTTTTATATTAATTTCTACATTTATTAATTTTTTTGCACTTTTGTTACTCCGATGTTTTTATTGATTTTTATTCTATTCCCGTTTTATTTTTTGATTTTTATACATTACTTCAACAATATGAAGTTTATGCAGATAAAACCATCACACAAAATGTTCTGACTCTAAAGTACCTGAGTAACTGGTACATTGGAGTAAATTAGTAAAATAAAAGTGGTATCACGCACACAAGGTAGTATCATAATTAGGGCAATCCAACGCAACTTCTATGCAAGAATGCAACTGTTTTGAAACATTTTAAATTTGGGGTCATTGTCAGTTAGATTTAAGAAAATGCTTGTTTGCTGACTTTAATAAAGTTTTGGTAATGTTGGGAAATTTGATATAAAACAAATGAAATCAGGCTTATCTTTTATTCTTGCGGAAAGTTACAAACCTAACAGTAAGATAAAAATTTCTCTTGACATAAATTGACAAGAACCTTTATATCCATGACAATAATAATTTCTCTTTATTTTAATCTCTTTCTTCACATTTCTAATAACTAAATTTAATTAATTAATTTAATTGTAATTAAAACTAACCTTGACAATAATTTCACAATAATTACAGCTTATTAAACCGTTTATTATTTTATTGACTTTCATCTGAAATATCCTCCATTTTATATAATTGAAAATGTTTTTTATCCATCAGAACTCAACCTTTCCCATTTATACATTCTACAAATTATTTTAATTAAAAATATTTTGTCTTAATTAGTTAATTAATATTATTTTATTCAAAATTTTTTTAATGTGAAATTGGAATAAAATGCGAGATGTTTTCAAAATGCAAAAACCAAATTGTTATTGGAAAAATATAACAAATGTAAAACAAAACAGAAACGCTATAAGCTCGACAGGAGTTTGATAATGGACGAAGCACAAACATCCTTCTAATAATAGCTTTGAACTTCATAAGAAAAAAATAGTAGGGATTAGTTTTGACAATGGGACTCACCGGTCTTCTAGTTCTCAACAATGATGCTCATTATAAATATGGTTAAGAAATTTACCATAAATATAACCTGGGAAATTAAAGTAGTGTCAGTAGGAAGATAACCGCCTACTGTTAGCAGTGGGCCATAAGGTTAAGTCAATTTAAAGAGTGCCCTATAGTCAAGTCAATTTTAACTTTCGCCTAAAACACTATAGTTGGCAGTGGGTCACAGGATTATTTCAATGTAAAGAACGAATTATAGTGAAGGGGTTTTGAGGATCACGTATTTTTGTTAATGGTATTTTGGTCTCAGGTATTTTTGTGCAGGGAATTGTGCTCTCAAGCTTTTTTTATATATATAGTGGGGGCCCAGGACGTTAGGTCAATGTGAAAAACGCACTATAGTTAACGGATATTTTTGTTTAGAGAATTGAGAGCTCAAGCATTTTAAACTAGATTTTATTCATCGCTAAAAATTGCTAAGACAAAATAAATTTAAAAAGTAAAGTTAGGTTTTGTAAATTAAAGTAATAAAATTTTAAAGCAACGCTATTGACTGAGAAATATAATTTAAAAAAGAGTAATATATTTTGAAGAAATGCTATCAATTGGGAAATTAAAAAATAATTAAGATAAAATTCTTTTTAAATTAATGCTAATTCAGTTTATTTCATTTGTTTTAATTTTAACCATATGATATCCAATTCAAAATCAAAAACCTCAAACTAAGTAAAATACGTGAAACACTATAAGAAATAGATTATTATGGAATTGAATAGTAGTCTATATTTCAAAAACGTCGATTGCTGCAGTAAATCAACCGTTGACAAACATAGTGATAGTCAAAATAACAAGGAAATTCTTCTGTCAAATATAAATACCAATAATCTAAAGCAGTCATTTTTTAAAGACACAAATGAAAATCTTTCAGAGAAAGTTGTCTATGCATTATATGAAATAACACATAAGGCTTTAAATAATGGTTAAATGAAACAAGTGGTAAATCCTGACTTTAATTGTTTATCGCTTTTGTGTGCGCATTGAATGTTGATTGTATTTTTTATGTTGAGTAGTGCACTCAGACGCGAGGCAAGGTAATTTCGAATTTGAGTTTTTTATTAATTAATTAGTGAATGATTTTTGGATTTGTAGGAGCTTGATTAAAAAAGTTTCGCGCGTATTTTGGCGAATAAAGATTTTTTGTAGTTTCGTCCTTATTCGCATAAATTATGAAATGAAGTAACTTAAAGAATGGGTATGAATTCATAAGTGTTAACAATGATAGTAGCTCAAAGGATATCTTCATTTTAAATCTATCACATTCGGCAATGCAATCTCAATAACTGACTGAGTAGTTATTTTCAATATTTCCAAATCTGACAGAGGATCCATGACTCAAATTATGTTGGAGATATTAAATGCACCAATGAAAGTTTTAATGATAATGACAATGAAAATGTTAACGGGAATAACAATAATGTACGTTTCAATTCAAGCAGTTCTTTCTTTTTTAGTCGCTCCTCGAGTATCATTTTGGACTCTAGTGACCATATTTCGCACACTGGCAATGTATCCTGGTGTCACTGTTCGAATTCACATTTCAACTTCATTTCAAATTTGTATGAGAATTTACCAACAAGGCTTTGCTACAATAAAGAGTTCATATTCTTTTTGAATCGATATTTTAAATTTGTTTGAAATTTTAGAATTGACAATAAAATCAGGATATGATGAAATTAATAAAATTAAAGTTTGGGAAGATCCGGTGGACCTGATTATCTATATTCAAACTTGTTTGAAATAAAATGACACCAACGCCATCATATTTCTACAGAATGATTTAATGTCACCGTCGGATTATTCTTTTTTACTGGATCACCCGCTTACTTCAATTACAATTGAAAGAAGTTTTTCCATGCTAAAAAACATTTAACGAGGGAAATTTTATCAAGTATTTTACTGCGTATTTTAAAGCATCGCCATATAAAGGAACAGCCTAGATCAGTGATTCTCAACCTGTGGGGCGCGAGTATTTAGAATATAAAGAACATTAGCTTAAATTTCAATTAATGTCTTGGGTATTGTTAAATATTTCTATTTTTATTCTACAATTAATCTTTATTATTTTCAGATACGAATTAAATGGCATGATAAATATATTTTTTGTACTTACGGTACGTATTGGTACGAACCACGTGACCACCGTACGTCTCGCTCTTCTATTATACATATCGCTGGCTTGGAGTTCTAGGAACATCGATATGCTTTGAAATATGGTGATAATATGTGAGCAGAGGTTCCGTGCGTTCACAGCGATAGTCACATTCCACACAGCCACATTCGCGAGTGCGAGACGACTGATCACGTATTGCGACGGTGCGGTAAAATCTGTCAAACGTTTATGATTTTAACCGCCAGGCGGCGCTAGTTGCCCACATACTGCACACACATACAATTACAACCTCACGAAACTCATGCATTCGGAATTAGCAGACGGGACAATACCCAATCTCCACTACTTGTGTTAGGCCTGTGTTTTAGTAGGTGTTGCTATAAAGGGTAGTGATAGACGTATACATTACTGTGCATTTATAGCAAACAGTCGCATTTTACCAATAAAATTAAATGTACGAATATCGGACCGTTTTCATTATGACACTATAAATTTTCGATAGATCAAAAAAAGGGGGGAGAGAATATTTACGTTGGTAATCTGGGTCGCAATAACAGTGAGGTTGAGAAGCGCTGATCAAGCTGATACAAAAAGTATAAATTATCGAAAAGGTTAAAACGCCATTTAATTCATAATTCTGTAACTTTAATTTAAATGATACATTTACTTAATAAATATATCTAATAAATAAATCTAACCTCTCTATTTTTAAAGACATTTCTGAAAATATAATCAACTTTGCAATCTAAAATAGGTTAAAAGTAAACATTATATTTTAACATTTATATAAGTTTACAAAATATGTTAGAGCAATGTTAAATTTCTCTTAAAAGCCAGGATTCTGTCCGAAACATTATTTCCAATGTCAACTTGATGTTGAATATTTACAAAAAAAAAGAAAAAAAAGTTATAAATTAGAAATTAATTTTAAAATTATATTTATCATGATATAAAAATATATATTAAATTAGTTAAAGAAAACCGGAAGTTATATCTGCCTGGAGTAAAGAGTTAAATGTCAACAAATTATATAATTTATGAAGCATTAAAGAGTTCCATTAAAAATTGAGCATATTGTGTTGAGACAGGAAATTAAATTTTGTGACTTTAAAGTTTCTTAATTATAAATTTAATATGTTTTATTTGATACATAGATTAACTGTCTGTAATATACCATCAAGTTCTCGGGTGCATTATAAATGTTGATTCTTATATCAAAATTACTTACTGAGGGTGATCAGGGTAAAAGGAATATGTAAATAATTAATTTATATTATTAATTAATAAAACAAATGATATATTTTGAAAAAAAGTTTAAAACTTACAAAAAAGGATAAATTTCAGTTTCAAAATACTCTATTAAATGACGTTGACTTTTTGTATTAACCAAAAATTTTCAGAACTACTTTTATCAAATTTGAGAATTACCAGTCGTAGTTTTTCAATTAATATACGGCTATTTTTACATTAAATTCATTGGTCAAAAGTGACATGACCCAAATTCCAAAAAATTTGAATAAATAAATAAAGTTCTAAATAAGATTTTTGAACTTCATAATTATTATTATAAGATATAATTATTGAACAAATTGTTTTAATATCGTGGTATTATTATTATTATTATTATTATTATTATTATTATTATTATTATTATTATTATTATTATTATTATTATTATTATTATTATTATTATTATTATTATTATTATAGTGATGATTACTTGGTAGTAGCATTAATTAAATTTTAAACAATTAAAAGATAATTTAAGCCTTTTGCTGCGAACAGGCGCGTACGCAGGATGAATCCATTGGGCGGGGGGGGTTTATATATATTATTTTTATATATATAGTGGGGGGGGGTTATATATATATATATATATATATATATATATATATATATATATATATATATATATATACAGGGCCGCCGACCGGACTTTGGGGCCCGGGATATACTTCTTGTGGGGGCCCCTGCCAAGAGCGTGAAAAAAAAATTTTCCCCTCGGACTTTGGGCTATTTATAAATGAAGCGGGAAACCGAAAAATGTCCTAATTGTTATTGGAACAATGTATTCATCAAAAATTCTCTTACAAAAATGAAAACGTTTACAACTAAAATTACAAAAAAAGTACAAAAAACAAATTATTTTTTAGAATGTTGCTTTCCGAACCTTGCGCCTAGCAAACAAATTAATTACGTCTTGAAAATCAATTTTCTTAGCCATTTCAGATTCAATCGACAACATTCCTAAATCATTCAATCGGTGTTGTGACATTGTGGATCTCAAAACATCTTTTATCCTTTTTAAAACACTAAAGCCTCGTTCTGCTTCAGCAACGGTTACAGGGATCGTACAAAATAATCTTATTGCCATTATTATGTTGGGAAACAATACATCCAGTTTCATTTTTTTAATGATGTTTAGTAACTCAGTGGGCGAGAGAGATTTGTTTTGTATATTGGCATCATAAATTGATTTTAAATGGAGTATTTCTTCACCAAGATTATGGTCAATATTATTTTCATATACCTTTN
>CAUHTR010007528.1:43611-65277 GCA_959609185.1 Schmidtea polychroa | reverse complement strand
CTTCATATATTTCTGTCTCATCAGTGTTCAAAGTTCACATAATGGAAATATCAGTTCGCATGTGACTCAAAAAAGTTTGGACAACACTCTATAGATTATAATAGTGAACAGATTGACAGATACAGTTTTATACATATGTTAATATACTTAATGTTAAATGTAATGCAATAAAGGTATTTGGTGAACGATTAGACAAAAAATGAAATACTACATTTCCGGGATTTTTTAATGGTTACCCACATGAATTGAAGAGATTTAACCTTTAGATGAGGAAAAGTGATATCTTTGTAATAATAACGATTTATAAGGATTTTTATATTGGATTCAGTTTAAAAATTTCCGTATTTAGAAATTGTAACAAACATACATATATACATACATTCACAATTATATATAAGATTACCACTCCTCAGTTATCTAAATTGTCAGAAAAACGAGAGAATTAAATATTGTGATTAAAAAATAAATGTTGGAAAAAGATTTAAATTTAATTACGTGGTCAATCCTGACGTTAATTCGCGTCTGTGTGCGGGTTGGATTCGGAGATGGTGTTTGTGTTTGTATGCGCACACAGACGCGATCAGTGTAATTTTTGTCGAGTTATGTCGAATTTTGATTGATCGGAGTTTTTTTGAGATTTTTAGCTGAAATTTTATGTGAATTTGTCAAGTTGTTTAAATTTGGTAGGTTTTGTGATTGTTTTGAAAATAAATTTTTGTAAATTTGTTTAATGGCTACGAGTAATACAGATAATTACTATGATCATAAATGCAACAGGGACGTTCACATATCTCATGATGGTAAATGTGTGACGTGCAATGATGAATTTATTGAAAGAATTGAATCTGATAACTCAATGGAAATTGATGATGATGCCTTGAATGTTTTTCATATTATTCGTCATATTCCTGGTAGAAGTACTACAAACGAAACTGATGGTTCCTTTTTTATTACTCCAAGAGATCCTGATAACAGAAATAGTGTTTTTGGACAACTAATATTAAATTTATTTGGTGGATTGCTACCTCTAGATTTTAGATCAGATTCGTCAGATTACATATTTTCAGATCAAAGTTTCGATAATTTTGTAACGAGAATTATGAATCAATTTGAACAGAGTGGTCCTCCACCAGCAAATGAGGCAGATATTGAGAAATTACGAGTCAATAAAATGACCGAAGCTAATGATACAGGTTCCATTTGTCTGTCAGATTATGAGGTGGCCGATGAAGTGTACGAGTTGCCCTGTCAGCATAGATACCATGTTCAGTGTAAAAAAACTTGGTTAATTTAACAATTACGCCTAACAGACATTAATAATGATAAAACAATGAAAAATTTCAAAAATATATTGAAAAATCAAAATAAAAAATTTAATAGTTCATTTACAATATGAAATCTGAAAAGATTTGTAAATTACAATCTCACACTGAAACGTATCGAAAATATGATAATTGTACATATATGAGACAATTGTATACAAGGTGGGCTACCCTCCTTATTATCACGTCGACTTCTTTACAATTATTCGTTGCACATACAGATCATTTCTGAACATCTCACATTCGTATTTTTACTATTTAGCTTCAAGTTTTCCAAATTGTTGATTTTCTGCAAATTGTTTTCCAACGGTGTTGAATGTTCATTTGGAGATACAGAAGAATTATGTGAAACGGTTGCATCTGGAACCTTAAGGTTCGAATGAGAAACTGCTCGGAATGATGCCATCATGACTTGATTTGTGTCATAAAACGGAACAGGTCTGTGAAAGTGCGGAAGAGTATACTGATTCCCAACCCTTTCAAACGGTTCAGATCGTAATTGGAAAGTATTGCTAAGGCTGTTATCACGAAGAGGGATAGTTGTGTCAGAAAGATCATAGTTTTCAGTTGAATTAGCTACCGAATTGTTGTCTGTCAAAAGATAGAAATTCTGATTGTTGCCGTTCATGAAATCACTGCTGGCTTTATAGCTATTAACTGTTGAAGGAATGTTTAACTTGGCCATTGAGAACTTCTGTAGCATTCTCTGTCGTTTGAATAAGATGAGGAGTAGAATGACAACTAATAAGAGGAGAAGCAACAACAGAACCGATGTCATTACCGCTTGCAATTGGTTGAGGCAAAGAGAATATGGACAATTGTTTCTTATTCCTAAAATAGTTAATTAAATATAATTTCACTTCAACTAATGTTTTTCATCAATTTGTTAGGGATTATGTAAGTTAATTAATAATTAAAATAGTAAATTAATTAACTGACAGAATTAAAGTGACGGAAACAAACGGGCTAACAAATTAACTAAAAGATATTTCTTAAAACAGACATTAATTATCACTTTGAATAGTAAGTAATAAATTATTAATTAATTAATTAATTAATCAACTTTGGTCTTTTTATAATTGAATAATTTCCATAATAATATTTGTAAGACTAGATCAAAACAATATATGACGCATACATTATTTAAAGTGATTTTATTGGTTGATTTAATTTAATATGAATTTAAATTCTAATTTAAACCTAATTTAGTTTAATTTTTCTATTAATTTTTCTATTTTCGGTGAATTGAATCCTAATGGATGGTTTGTGTTTTTTTGATGAAATGACTTTTGGAGGCTAATCTTTGTAATGGAGTTTTAAATCCATTTTTAGAAGTTGACATTCTACTTCGTTTATAGATGTGACACTCTTGTGTACTCCCCCTCCCCCTGTTCGCTTATTGAAGTCGGCTATGAAAACTTCTGTGGGTGTCACCAATGTAGGTTTCATCACATTTCATCACAATGGAGCGAGAAAGCTTTTTAATTTTGAAAATATTTGAAGTTAGGGCATTTGAAGTTGTGGTTTTAACTTGATCGAAGTAGGATGAATGTAGACAAGCAATTTCATTCTGTTAATAATGTTTTGATATTATTTGTTGTAGTGTCATTTAAGATAATTTATTATTTAATGAACATTTTGTAATGTTGATGATTGCATGGTGAATAAATTTTGGTGGTCATCATAGGTCAAATCAGTAATAAACAAAATAATAATAGATAATAGCGAAAAACTGTCTAAAAGACAAATAGACATTATGTAAAAGAGAGTTTTTCCAAAACTTATGCCGTGACAAGAATATAACAATACGAAACATTTCAATGATAACAAAGTTCCACATGACCACTTTCCATCCACACAAATCTTTCATTTATTTTCATTACAACTATAGACCAAATTCGATTTTCCTTTCCTTGGGTAACACAACCTCTTCGCACTGCATTTTTAAAATGTTTTTGAAAAGACAGCACAAATATTTTGTGTAACATTGGAAAATATAAAAACCAAGTCGTAATAAAGATAAATGAAATTTGAAAGAGAAACATAAACAAATGAAAGGTGAACAAAAAATAAAGTATTTTACTGATCATACAAACTGCATAAAATTATGTTATGTATTGTTTGATGTGTTTTATGGATGAAATATAACACGTTTTTCTTTTATTCTTTTAGATAACATTTGCCAAGTTGTGCCGACTCCTACAGTTATTATTCATTTAGAAAAGATCCACCATAGCTTTATAGGTATAATGACATGCAATGATTTAGCAAACTTGCAAATATTTCCTTGAGATTCATTTTCTACAGAAATATTTCCAAATATACCTTTTTGGCTAGACTGTTCTATGTTGAGCTTTATCGCGTTAGATATGACCTTTGTAAAAACGTATGAATGCATCTCCGAGTATTAGTTTTCTTCCTTTCTCAAAGTAAGCTTCTAATGATTCTTTGAAATATTCTTTGAACTGTTTAATATTGAAGACCTTATCAAGTTCTATTCGTGAAGGATAAATAGTATTAAAGTTATTTCATTAAAAACCCATAACCTCTACTAGTTGATTATCAATAGCCTAGTACTTAACATTTTTCTTTTCTTTTTAACCTCTGCTCCATTTACCCTCTCGCCGTGATACAGAATTGCTGACATACAGCAAGAAAAGAAAGGTTTTAATCACATAGTATAACAGAAAGATATTTCATCTTTTCTGTCATTAAATAAACGAGAAAGATTCACAACCGAAAAACTTTAAGGTTTGAACCTTTTCAGTATACAACCTTCATTAAAGCTCAATGTTTGTCGGCTAAATTATAGGATAAAAGCTAAAGATATTTCATTAAAACAAAACTCAAATTACGGATAACTAAGGAAGTGAAATGCCAAGAGAGAATAATTGACGCCCTGATAATGTGACCACCTGAGATTATTGTTTACCAACTTCCCCCAATAATTAGGAAGGTGTTATTTATGTAAAACATCATTTTAATTATGATTACTCCCGGGAGAAATTTCTCCTTGAAAACTGAGAAAGCAATCGACGAAATCAACAATTTACAAAACTGTAATTAAAAAATTCTTTTAATTATGTTTTCACTAAGAAAATAAAACCGAAAATAGCTTTTTATGAAAAAAACAATTTCACCGTAAATTTTATCGAGAGTTTCCTCCTGTTTGTCAACGCGGGAAATCTTTATATATCTATACAACAGGCGATTCTGAGGATCACTGGCGAACTTTTCATTGCAATCCTAAATTGAGAAATATGCGTCAAATAGGACAATAAGAAAATAAATTACAACTAAACATATAAAATACATTATTTCAAAGAAGGAAACCGAAAAATAAAAAAATATATAAAATAAACTAGGGGCTCTGCGCTTCGCTTCACCAACCCCGTTAGAATGTGGGGTTAATGTTAAAGTTAATATCCAGGGTATTCTTGGACAGGAGTAAGATTCAGTTTATTAATGTTTACATAACTATGATAAAAAATAATAGCTTAAACCGTTTCTAAGTAATATAGAACAATAAGTAAAAAAGAATAAATACTTCATAAAAAAAAATTTTAAAAAAAATTTAAAAAAAAAAATAAATAAAATTCGGATGGAGGGGACCCTTAGCTTTTTTTTTATAGAGAGATAATATAATATAAAAAATGAAACTTTATATTTTACTTATAAGTCATCATGAAAATATATAAATATATTATTGACAAATTATAAGTAATAATATTAAGTTAATTAAAAACTAAATTATTTAAAAAAGATATTTCATATATTATTATAGAAGGAATAATTTATAAAATTTAGAATGTAAACTACAGTTAGGCTTGCCAGGTGTACGTTATTTGAACGTACCGTACGTTATTTTGGCTTCAGTTCAAATTGAGCGTGAGAATTTTCAAAGTTTGTTAAAATTGTCGATATCAGAATTATTATTTCTGTCGAAAATATTTGTTTTAATAATCGTGATTTGAAGATTATTCAATTCAATTTCGAATTTTTTGATTGAAATAAATTTAATTTATAATTGAAAAATTAAATATTGTATTCTATTATAAATTTTGAAACATTTCAAAACAATGAAACTTTCATGTGAATTTTTCCCCCACAAAATCTGTTTGTTTATATGTTTATCCTTAATGAAAGTACTTATTTAGAACATGTGTCGAAGGATCAAAATGTGAATGACTCGAAAGACATTTCTAAAAACATTTGTAATGAGTCACTTGTCGTATTTCCCATTACTTAAATCTGAAACCATAAACGAAGGACGTCAAAAACTTCAACTACGTTGACTGGATGGTTAACCAGTAGCATAAATTCTTACATTAATAGTAGAATGAGCCATGTTAGGCAAACACTACCAATTATCCGTACGCAGGTAATTTAGACGAATTATAACTTGTGTTATTATTAATAATTACGCTAGAATAGTAACTCAATTTTGTTAATTTCCTCCTAAATATTTCAAAGATTAACTTTCCAAATCGCGCCATATTTTATGACGTAACCCAATATCTGTGCAAACTTATTTGCTAGTATATTCACAAATACATTTGTGATTGGAGGAAATTATCTACTCAATAGATTGTGGTTGGAGGGAATTTCCTCCAATCACAATGTATTAACTGCAACCAATAAAGCAGTGACGTTTCATCATTCCGTTTATTATTAATGACATTTGTTTGAATTTTATTTTAATTTTTATTTGTACCTAAATATTTCCCTTTGTATACATTTTATTAACAATATCTTTATCAGGTCATCTATAAGTCGATATTTACCTTCAAACATGATTTTTAATTTAAGTGTTTCCGGCCAAAATCCCATTTCCTATCCAGCTTGCATTAGAAATGGGTACTAAACAGTTGCAATGAAAAGAATAAAAAAACTGTTTTGAACAAGGAAAATGTATAAAAAGTAAGCACGAAATTGCATCAACAAACTAATCACCTTTAGCTGGCACGATTGTTGGCTGGTACATAGAAATATCTGGCAATGGATATATACATCACCTTTCCAAGTATTGGGCTGGTTAATAATAGTTTGGGTGGTTTGATAATGGATTCCAGGGTTAAGCTGTTTCCATACTACATTTGGTGACCTTGTTGAGTTGACACATCTACATTAAAACAAAATTTATAACTAATATCAAAAAATTCAAAATGAAATTCATTATTTGATTTTCCTTTGCCTTTATTTCCTTTCTGACTATAGATCAATATTTTGCTTTCTATTTTGAAAAGAAATGAAATAGATCAATGTCAAGGATAATATAGCAAAAACTGTATGGGAGTCTATAAAATTATAAAGGACACCTAAATAATAAAATAAAATAATTATTGAAATGAGTAAAAGGATTGAAGAAAACGAAAGACTATAAAAAGAGGATGCTGCAGCAGACCTCCAGAAAGCAATAAAAATAGAAAAATGAATAGACAATTGTAGATAATCAATGAGATCAAACAATGAAATAAGACAAGGTCATTATTAATTAATAAGTACAAATTCAAAATAGAATTTGGAAAACTAAACCAAAATGAAAAAGTAATTAGTCAAATCTTGCTAGTCATAGATAATGCAACAGAAGTTAAGGAATTGCCAAAGAAGCCAGAGTTCATTTAATTACTGAATTTCGTGATGGTAAAATGTGTTAATTGTGTTAAGTAATTAGTAATTTGCACTCCAGATCCTATAGAAATCCTCGACTCTCACAATTTTTTGCGCGAATTACAGGGGCTACATTTTTTGGAGACTCCTTCCCATAAAATATTTTTTGTTTAAATCGATAATTACGTAATTTTTTAAATTTTGTTTACATCGATGGTTACATAATGTTTTTTATTTATTTTAGTTGACGATTATGTAGTAATTAAATTTTTGTTTTAATCGTAAATTATGTCATTAATTAAATTTTTTTATTAGAACTTCAAAGACTCGATTGCTTGAAAATAAATTCTCTATTTAATAACCACATGACGTAAATTTCATTTTTATTACACCATTTTTGAATTTACATATCATTTAAAAAAACTTGAGATTTTTTCACTCAAACAATGTATCGATAGAATTTAACTCACTACAAAATGGCATCATTATTTATTTCACATTCACAGTCTATATACCTTAAACAACGCATTTTTCATACTTTTACATACACTCAGATTTTCAACATTTAAAAATACAAATTATTCATATATGCTTATAGAAACCCATTCTACTATTAAAATATCGTATTAAAAGACATTAAATACTTAACATTTATTAAAATGCCTGGGAAATTCGAGCGCTATCTACTATTCGAATTGGTAATATGACATCTTTCTCATCCATTTTATATCCCTGTATATACACCTTTGTGCGACTATTCTTTGTGAGTCATACATGGTTTCAGTAGTGTAACTATGGGTCCGTAGGGCCCACCACTGTGGGGGTCCAGGCGAAAGAGGGCCCATTTTCAAGCCTGAAAAAATGAAATATTTTAAATAATAAATGTACAGCAGAAAGGTCATTTTCGAAACTTAAGTTAGTCAAAAATTATCTTCGTAATTCGATGGGTTAAGAACGCCTTAGTGGTTTAGCCTTGTTGAACATTGAAGCCTAACGGACAAAAGTTATGGATGTTGACCGGCTCATTGATCGATTTGTAGAGACAAAGAATCATCTCAAGAACTTGTCTAATAATATTCATCTATACTGACAGTGCAGTGCTAAATACAAAATTGTTGTTGATTTATGATTTCATAACATTAAATAAAACCATATTCAGTAACATTTTCATTTATAACATTTAATCAATTTTAATGCAAATCGAAAACAATTTTTAGTTGTGGCATAAAATTACAATAAATTAAAATATCATGAATTATAATCATTAAAATGTATTTCTCAAAATTTGTCGATAATTAAAAACATAAAATTATTGCCTCTCAGATTGTTAATGACTGTATGAAGGGCATTTTGAAAATCCTGAAGGGGGTCCAGAATTTTAAGTTACACCAATGCATGTCTTGCAGATGTATGGCAAATTAGTTGTTTAAAATATTTCAACTATAATTATCCAAATAGTATACCATCACTAGTAACACCAAATAATGTACTATGACAAGTAACACTAATAACAAAAATATTTAATATACAAAGCATTTTATAAACTAAACATTTATTTTTTATCCACAATTGATGGAAGTGAGTTTTTCTCAACTCTTTTCATAATAACTGTGCTTTATAGTTCATATATCCATCAACACAACCTTCGATTTGTATGAGTAAACTGATGGCTTGTTAATGTTGTCGACATGAGCAAGATCTTTTGCCTAAGTGATCTATTAAAACCAAATTCAGATCTATGCCAGTTGACATTCATATTCTGAATGGAATAATGAATGTTGCCCAATAGATTAAATCCTTTAAAATATTCAGATACAGTTAATAAGAATCTACATAATTTTGTCTGATAATAAAATTGAACAAAAAATAATCAAAATAAATCACTTGAAGATAAATTTGACATTCTCAATTACCAAATAAATTATTAAAATGCTCTTGTATATATACTTATTTCGATATACAACATCAACAAATTAGATTTGTGCATGAATGATGTAATCGTATTCTAACTTTAGTTTAGGAAAAAATTTAAAAATTCCATGTCATCAATTACTGATTTAATATCTTTAATAATTTCGTAAAGAAATAAATGATAATCCAATGTTTTAATATCGAGTATAAGTTTACTGCTGTTGAATATGTTAACACACATTGGATTGTTTCTTATATATATTAATGCTGGAAATATTTCTGGTTCATAAATACATTTCATAACTTTGATAAACTGTTTAAAATAACATTTGATTCAATATCAGCAGTAACTGTAATTGATTGGATTTGTAAATCTTTAATTTCATATTTTAAATCTTCAACTTTTATTAATTTTTTACATCCTATTATTCGACACTTACCAAACTTGAAAAATATTACTGGAAGTTTACCGCTTCTGTCAATAATTTTTTAAGGTTTACATTTTGGAAATTAAATCTACGTCAGTAATATCTTTATAATTTATATTACTGAGCATATTGTAAACTTTTTCAAATAATTTTTCACAATGTAAACTGATGAATAAACAAATATAAACAATATTAATAAATAATTAAATTTTTAAAATGAAATTAAAAAATGATGCTGTTTATCAAATTGTAGGTCCAAGCGGTAGCGGCAAAACTTTATTTGTTTGTAAGTTATTACAATTAAAATTTTCCAGTCAAAATTCAATAAAATATATTAGCATAGGGGTGCTGATGACGAACATTTAATAAAGATGTAAATTATTATCAAAAAATTTACCAATTTCAGCTGGTTTTGTTTTTATAAATAGTTTTAGAGGAAATCAATTTTATAAATTTTTTACAGCATTGTGTTGAACAGTTTCTTCATGAACTTAAAGAAATTGGTGAATAAATACTGTTTCCATATCTTGATACAAGATATAAAAAAATAATTTTTTAATAGTAATGAGCGAATAAACTTTTCTTCAGCTGTAAATTGTTATTTGTGTAAATCCAGTATGAAACCATGACCATTTAAAGGGTAAACTTTTAGGTGCAGCTTGCTTAACTTGTAATCTTTCTCGAAGAATTAGATTTGTTTTATCTGTTATTTTTCAGAATTTGAGAGGATATGTTATCCATCATATTCTCAAATTTGGCTTAGGCCAATTTAAATCATGGAAAATTAATTGTATTCTTATTACCCATGAAAGGTTTTGAGTTTATTTGCTAGAATCGATGGATTGACTATAAAATTTATCGATTCTCGTCAATTTATTAACGATTCTTTAAAAAATACTCTACAAACATTAACGACATTTTCAGTGACTAGTTCTGAATTTAGAGGGTAATTGTCAACAGTAAGGGCATAATCCCCTATGATTTTGCCAATAATCTAGAAGTGCTTCGGTCAATTTCCCAATTACCACCAATTTGCGATGGTGTTACTGAAGTGGAATATAATATGCCTAAAAGTATATGGGATGAACATAATTGTAATCTCACATTTGGATTACATGATGATTTATCAAAAATTAGATGTATTTTCACTTGCGGATTATTAAAATAAAAAAATTGCTCATAACAGATTTAAATCCTTAAAATTCTATGTATTCGTGGTATGTCTTAAAATTCAACTTTAATGATATTGGAAAAACCAATTGAGTTACTCCAAGACATGGAGATTTATAATTTCTTTAATGTTTGGGTGTCATGGGTGCAATGCCACATACATTGGAATGACTGTCCGTTATCTCCGTTCTCAAGTTCCGGATAACTGTCGACTGGGGGAATTGATTTATATCAGCAAGCACAGTTTTTTGTTTATGTACACATTTTAAAATTAAAATTTTAAAATTCATAAATCAATAATAAATTTAAAATTTACAAATCATTAAAATTTAAATGTGAATCAGCAAACCTTAATTTAAATAAATACCTATTTTGAAATTTAAAACCGTAATTCATCAGACTTTCACTCACATGGATAAACAACAAAATTATCAACAAAAGTTATGCAATAGCAAAACAATAAAAACCAAAACAGAAATTGAATACTCACTTGATAAAACTATTTGAAACTGAAGGAAAAAAAATAGGAAAATAGATTGTAACTAGTGTTTAATTGTTAAATTGTTTTATCTTTCAGTGCGGTTGTAATTAATAAAGTGGAAAATAGATTGTAACTATGCTGATCAATAAAAGTCCAAATTGTAATTGTAATTAATCAGAACGTACTTGGCAGTCAAATTTGATATTGTTTTAATTTTGTATGATTTATTGTTGTCAATTGTTTCATTACTTTCTATTTATTTTAAGTGACATTAACTGCTTTTTATGGACCTATATTCTTTCATCCTCTAGCTATAAAATTATTTATTAATTATTGGGCTCGCAAATATTTCCAAACGACAAATTGAAGAAGTTGCACATCACAGTTCTAGATCAATGTGGTAATAGCAAACAATACGTTGGTCAATAGGCTGCAAAAATGAAGATAGGCGAAGTGGTAAATGACAGATCAAAGGCGAGGAATTTAAAATACTTTAATGATGATAGTTTAAAAATAATATACAAATTAAGCCCCAATATAAAAGATTAAAACGACTAAATGAATAACTAAAAATATTAATATTCAAAGTCACAAAAGAAATAAACCAGATGGGATTTTATTGAAATTAACAAACTAAGGTCTTCATTGATTTAGCTTCTGACTCCTCCAGTGTTTGAAATAACAAACTCCCAACAAAATATAGATTTATTGATACTAAATATATAACACAGCAATACTACACTGAGCTCAAGAATGTATATAGTTTATTATTTATTTCTTATATATTATTCACTCTATATACCAACAAAGACATAACAGGTATGGAATCCAATACTTAGACGGTTTTTATCAATGGAGTAGTTTTCACTTTTATTTCTTTAATTTATTTCCTTATTTTTATCAATTACTGACAACCGCATTTTGTTACAGTTGCTTTTATAGGAATATGGTGGTAAAAATTCTGACTCAATCAACCTTAACCTCTATTCTTGTCCATGGCTTTCCATGAAGAAAATGGTTATGATCTAGTCATCCCGCGCCATGAAAGTAATTTTGTTTTGATTTATTTAAGATTTTGTTTTATTAAAATTCGATTAATCCTTTTTTAATTAAGTTTAACTTCAAATATGTTTTCTTTTCTTTTCTCCTATTGGAATAATTATGGAACCTCACCTTTTCATTAAACTTTAATTTTGCATTTTAAAAAGACCTTACAATAACAAACTATTATTTCCAATAATTAAAACAAACATTTCACTCCCAAAATCAATATTCCAACCTTAAAAGTTAATTATCTCTCCCGAAAAATTAATTGATCCACACGATCAGATAATATTGATTTATGGTCAATTTGCATGATCTGAATTTCATCGTTAACTTCTCGCCGCTAACTCGCTTTTATCAGCTCGGAAACAAAAATCCAAATTTCAAATTTAATGTTCATTTAATAATTTTTCCCAATTATAAATTAATTAATAATTTTTATTCAAATTTAAATATTCATTATAAATTTAATTTTAATTGATATTTATGGAATTTTTTGTTTTAATGAACTCCATTAAATAATTTTTCCAAATGCTTTTTTTAAAATGTTTTTAATTAAATATTTCCCAACAATTTTTAGTCAAATTTTAAAGCAACCTTGGCAGATGATAATAATTGGAATATTGATTTTTTCACTAATAAAATATTGAATTAATTATTTTTTATAGATAATAGATACTCATTTATTATTGATTTTATAAATTAATGAAATAATATATTCGGGTTTCTGAAAAAATCAATAAATTTTGTTTTGTTGAGTGGTTCAATGTGTAAAGTGGATAATTATTATTTTAATTAAAAATAAATTATTTTATTTGTTATTAAAGTTTAGCCTTGCCGCTCACAATATTATTTTACGAATCCAAAAATAGAAAAATCCATTAAATAAATAATTAATTCATACAAAAATGATTATTTTATAACAATAACAAAAGAGTTTATATAAACAAAAGTAATAATTTTTCGTTTTAAATAATATAAATATTATTTATATTTAAATTAGAAATGCTTTATCACATGACAAGCATAAGAGTAATATATTAATAACATTATAAATGTGGTTTAAGTACCTTTTCAAACTATATTTTCAAAATCTAGTTACCGTTACCATGCCTACCAGCTAAAATTCAAAATATTAAGTTAAATTTATATTTGAAACAATAATTATTATTACATTCTTCTATGACGAACTTATAGTAGTTTGCAAAGAAAAGTAAGAAAAAAAACTAAAAAAAAATAATAACAATGATAATAATAATAATAATAATAATAATAATAATAATAATAATAATAATAATAATAATAATAATAATAATAATAATAATAATAATAATAATAATAATAATAATAATAATAATAATAATAATAAAACAATAAAATGATAATTTAAGCCTTTTGCTGCAAATAATGTATTTAATGAAAGAATTTCGACTATACGATAGTCCTTGACAAGCACTATCTTATAGTCGAAAATTCTTTCATTAAATACATTATTTGCAGCAAAAGGCTTAAATTATCATAATAATAATAATAATAATAATAATAATAATAATAATAATAATAATAATAATAATAATAATAATAATAATAATAATAATAATAATAATAATAATAATATAGAAAATCGCCAACTAAGTATTAAATATATTAAATATATTTTAATTACACTTTATCAAATTAAAAGATATTTTAATAAAATTAAAAAAAAATTTTTTTTAATCATATAAAATTTATTTTAATTTAAAAAACACACAAAACTGTTAACATTCTCATACAAAACTTGGGAACTGTGAATTACTGAGAACGAGTAGCGTTCGAGGTGTTGTTAATTAGATCTTTAAATCCTATAATTAATATTCAAAATGGATTTTGAAATGTATTTTTGAATGTATTTAAATAATTTAACTTATATATTTATCATTTGGGATGATTTTATTTATTAAATGTTTGTATGAAAAAAATTTTTAAATTTAAATTAAAATTAGATTTTATAATATATTTTAAAAAATGTATTTAAAAATGTTATTATAATATTTTTTAATTTGATAAAATTTCATTACAAGTATTATATTTTAATTTGTTTGAATATTATTATTTTCATTTAGTTGTTAATAACGGTCGCAATATATAGCAATATTATATTTTAATATACTTATTTGGCAATTTTCTATTATCTTTGATTATTTAATAATTAATAAATAAATAAATAAATAAATAATAATAATAATAATAATAATAATAATAATAATAATAATAATAATAATAATAATAATAATAATAATAATAATAATAATAATAATAATAATAATAATATAAAACAATAAAATGATAATTTAAGCCTTTTGCTGCAAATAATGTATTTAATGAAAAAATTTTCGACTATAAAATAGTCCTTGTCAGATTGATTGCAGCAAAAGGGCTGAATTATCATTTTATTGTTTTAAATAATAAATGCTGCAACCAAGAAATCATCATTTTAATAATAATAATAATAATTATAATAGTAAAACTAAAAGTGAAATGAATTTGTTTACAAAAATTTGGCAATATAATTAAAACAAAATCCTAAATCAAGAAATTCAAACTTTTTATGAAAATATTAAAAATATTTAGCACTGTTGATAGAAAGAAGTCTAAAACGAGAGTCCACCACATTGGTCATGCGTAATTACGAGTATCAGTATGCGTATATCAATATTTACTCTAATTCCCAAATAAGTACCTTTGGTAAATAAAACTTTCTGACATTGCTCCCGTAGGCAAATCGTAGGAGGAGAGATTGGAGAGAAAGCAATTCTCAATCAGTAAGTCAGTATAGAACCCTAAACAAACAAACGGAAATATTATTTCTCAATCAATCCATCTACCTGTCGAATCTATCAGTGTTATATCTAATACAACCGGATTATTATATCCAATTTTGACGATTTCCCGGTTTCTCGTTCCATCCAAAACTCGCAGTTCCAACTGAAGTGAATCCTGTTGCCCAGAATTGTTGCTGGAAAAGTCAAACGGATTAATTTTTTGGATTTTTCATTGAAATACTTTTCTGTCGTTAGGATTTTCTTGTCTTTTAAATTACCCTCTCGCTCACATTTGAAGGGAAGCGAAACGTCAACAATCAAATCGTGCTTCATTGCGTCACGGACAATTTCCAGAGTTCCTTCATATTGAATTCTATTTTCCTATATAGAAAAATATTGTTATGTTCCTCAATAATAAAATTATAAACATTTTTTTTACTTTTGCTATGTGTGATGGAATGAAAATAAACAATAAATACATATTTTTTTTATTTTTATATTCCTCATTATTATTATTATTATTATTATTATTATTATTATTATTATTATTATTATTATTATTATTATTATTATTATTATTATTATTATTATTATTATTATTATTATTATTATTATTATTATTATTATTATTATCATTATTATTATTATTATTATTATTATTATTATTATTATTATTATTATTATTATTATTATTATTATTATTAGGATTATTATAAAAAGAATTCATAAAAAATTGAATATAATTGAATATTAGAAGATAAAAGAGAAGGAGAAGAGTTTATTAATTGGAAATATTATATATTAAAGAAGACAAAAGTTCAAATAATCAAAATTCATTATAATAAATTAAGCAAATGTATCAAATTGCAAAATAGGTGTGGCCAAGTTAATGCTTTTACTTACAGATTTTTAAAATTACATTAAAAATAATTATAAAATGTTATAAATAATTAATCAAAGATTTACAGTGTAATTTCTTAATTTAGTGAAATTGATATATAAAAATTAATAAAAATTAAAAAAATAATAAATAATAAAATAAATTCAAATACCACACAAATTTATTAATACAATTATATAATAGTGCAAACTTGTGTAACATTCGGCTTGCGTAATGCATTTATGCGGTCCAAGATTATGTTCACAAAGAAAAAATTTATTTACTCATGATTTAATGCAAAGTTTTAATTCTTTTCAAATGAAGGGATTTATAGAAATGTGGCTGAATACAAATTTGAACATTTTCCAACACTGCAAACGGTATCTATAAAGATTTCAAGAAAAAAGGTTCAAGAAATTAATAATAATAATAATAATAATAATAATAATAATAATAATAATAATAATAATAATAATAATAATAATAATAATAATAATAATACTTATATTTAGGAACAAATATTTCCTTTGATGAATTTAAATTAAAGTACAGCCAGATTAAGATTGAATGATTTACATTTATTTACATGTATTAATAATATTCTTAAAGTATAGAGTCAAGTATTAAGAAAAGGGGTAATATATTAGTTGTGCTCTAAAAGGATTTAAAACATCACATAATTATTTTAATAAAGCCGTTGTTTAAAATGAGTTATAATTGTAATTAGATGAGATCCTAAAATAGATAATCAAAAACTTAAACAAAATAAAAGGGAATCTTAAAATTATTAATCTTAATCCTAAATTAATTTTTTAACCCTTTGAGGGCGACGGGCTCAAAATTTTTTATTTCCCCAAAGTTGCAATTTTGCCATTAAAAATGAATTTTACCTAAATTGACGTATAATTAAAAATATGGCTATTTTGACAACTATTACAAGATGTAGACTATATTGGTGCAAACTAGAAGTTTTTGGAATTTATTGGACTAGAGTCGAACTTCGCCCTCAAGACCAAAATGAAGTTGTGTGACTGTAGTTGCACGGCACCCTCAAAGGGTTAATATATTTTATAGCTCACTTTTATTTATAATATTAGAGCATAACTTAGAATTTTTAGAGCACACCTAATATCCGCCCTTAAGAAAATAGTAGATAATGCAAAGTTTTTCAACAAATCACATTAGTATGTTTTTTTGATTTGTTGTCCCAAATTATACATAAACATATTCCATAATAAAATTTTGTTTATTTAAATGAATTTTTTTTGTAAATTTCATTTTGTATATTTTCGTCCGGCCCATGAAAAATATTTTTTTCAATCTATTCAGAAAGCTAAAACAATTCTCTAAACAGTTAATATATTAAATATTTATTTGAAAATCATACAATTAAGTTCAATCAATAAAAAATGTACTAGTTATTCAACAAATCATTCCTTAAAAATTTACTTGAATGTTGAAAGTTTTCTTTAAAAACCAATCAATTACATAAATTTTTATGAAAAGCACTAATCTTTACAATCTAAATTAATAATTTTTTCAAATTTATTCTAAAATCTTAATTAATATAATTAAAAAAATTAAAAACTCCTTAGATTTATGATCCACTTTTAGCAACTTACTTATTTTATTCAACAAATAACAATTAAAGTTTACTTAAGTGATTATTATTACAAAAAATCAATATTTTGTAACAATTATACAAACAACCTTTCTCTAATTTTTCAGAAGTCATCGTTTCTTAAAAATAACTTCCATAAATTACTGTACAAAGCTCACTGAGAACAAAACAAGCCCTCACTATAATGCTTCACATTGACCTAAAAGTCATGTTGGACACTGCAGAAAAGGCGTTTATATCTTTATTTTTATTGTGAATATATTAGTTAAAGATTTTTAATTAAAGAAAAATGTTTTCATTATGAAATTAGGCTTATTGTTCAATAAAAATTACTTTTCATTTAAAAATAAATTTTATGCTTCTTAGTGAAAAATATTACGTAGGGTTTTTCATTGAAAATTAATTTTTAAGCTTTTTTCATTAAGAATTATAAATCAGCGAAAAAAAAGACGGGACATGCATCAGGGGAAAAAAGGACGGGCCCAAAAAATAGCCGTTCTGCATCATATATGTGCAGAGGTCAGCCTTAGACATTCGGATGATGCGCTCTTCTTCTCTATTGATGTTCATTTAAGGTCATAACATAAATGAATTTAAATATAAAAAATAAAAATTATATATGAATCATTAAAATTATATATAAATCAGGATATTTTTTAAAAGTATATTTTTATTGATTTAAATTAAATATTAAAATAAAAAATATTATGTTATAATATTTTTGTGTTTTATAAAATTTATAATATTAATTATTTATCTTATTATGCTTAATTGTTATAATTTAAATTTTATAATTACTATTTGCTAGTTATATTTTACACAGCCTTTTATAAACATTTTATTTATTATTTTAATATTATTTAATTTATATTATATTTTTTATTATTTATTATTTATTATTTATTATTTATTTTTTATTATTTAGCAATACCGAAAAAAAAGACGGCCGTCATTTTTTTCGCTGATCCAGAATTATTTTCAATATTTTTAATGGAGAAATATTCTATTGTTTTTATAGAGACAAAAAAACCATCTGACTATAGTGCGAGTTTCACACTGATATTCGAACAAACAATCCTTAGTGGAAAAATGTCAATGGAAAAATAATTTGCAAAAAAAATCAAATAAAAAAATAATAATAATAATAAATTAATTAAATAAAAAAAATAATTATAATAATAATAATTAATATAAAAATAAATCAAAATAAATAAATTAATTAATTTAAATATTTCATTAATTTAAACAAAAAATTTAGTTAATAAATTTTTTAAGGAGGTACAAAAAAATTTTCAAGCCCATTATCATTGAAAGAAATTTTGTTTGGGGTCTAAAATAAAAGCTTCAGAAAAATAATTTTCAAGTCAAGCATCCTAGACCTAATAATTATACCACTAATTATTTTCTGATTTAGTGTATAAATTTTCAAGTAATGGATGCAATGCCACATTAAAGCAGCGTTAACTAAACTTGTTTTTACCCCAAAGCGCATTTTCTAATATTGATAGAAAGGTGGAGACCATTTACTTTGCCAAAAGAATGCAAAAGATTTTTAATTATAAAAGTGTAAATTATTGTAAAAATAATTGTTTATTCTTCCTAAAATGAATAAATGCCAAACAAACAGAGTAAACATTAAATAAAGATTAATCATAAAAAATATCAATCTCGAAGTCAGCTTGGTTTATATATTTATAATTCAACGACCAAAGTACCAACAGTATTCTAGAAATTGGTTAAATTGAAATTTAAATAACAATATTTTATTTTGTTTAAATAGCGGTGGCCACATACAAATCCTGCAGCAGACGCCATGGACCCGCGGAATAGAGACTTCCAGTGATCTCTCCGCATGATTTTAGGAATAAAACCTTTGAAGGATTTGAATAGTATTACTGATCATGAAAATCCTGTTGATATGACTAATTTAAATNAGTTTATCACGCGTCTGTGTGCGCTTTTCTTTTCTTTGTTTTTGGCTTGTGTGCGCACACAGACGCGAGCAATAGGTATGGCAATTTTATGAATTAGTTGTTGTAATTTGTTTATTTTAGATTTAGATTTTTTATCGATCGATGGTATTGGAATGAGTTATGTTTCGATTTAAGGAAAGAGTTGTTAATGATGGCTGCTTTTAATGAAGAAATTTATGAATCTGATAACTTTAATGGTGGTTTTGGCCAACTAATATTAAATTTATTTGGTGGATGGATTTCCGTTGGTATTCGATGCAATAATTGTGATGTAGTAGCTACACAAATAAAGGTTCCAGATAAAATGATTGAGAAGAGTTCAGCTACAAGATTGTTTAATATTACTGAAAGTACTGGAGGTGTTATGACTGGTATGATCCCTGATTATCGATCTCAAGTATGTCGTACACAAATGGAAGCAGCTCGATTTAGATATAAACATGGATATGAAATGCCTTGCGACATAATATGTCGTTCTATTGCGGATGTTAAGCAGCTTTCTACCCAATCAACTGAGATGCGACCATTAGGTTGTTCAATGATGGCATTATCTTATGGTATTGACATGGACAAATTGTTGTTATTCAAAACTGGCTCTGTGGATGGAAATAAAATTATTAGTCGTTATCTTAAATTTAAACATAAACAATAACAATAAACAATAACAATAAATAATAATAATAATAATAATAATAATAATAATATTAATAATAATAATAAATAATAATACTAATAATAATAATATTAATAATAATAATAACAATAAATAATAATAATAATAATAATAATAATAATAATAATAATAATAATAATAATAATAATAATAATAATAATAATAATAATAATGATAATAATAATAATTAATAATTAAAAAAGTAATATTAAATCGCAGCCAGACATAATCTGGTAAACTCTATTTGCTATTCATTCCACAACGACTGTCAAGTTTTGTTATAAAAATTGTATCAGATCTATCCAATTCAAACAAATTATTATTACCAATAACATTTGATAAACAAAAACAAAATTAAGGATGCTATTATAATTACGCTTGTCAATGACCTCTCGTGCAGAGATTTGTCACCGACAGTTCACGGCCACTGAATGGATCCGGCGGCTGGGAATAATAATTTCATCCGACACCCTCAAGTGGGAAATCCGACAAGTGACAACTCTCACAATAAGTCCACACGGACAAATGCGGAAAATGTTAAAAATTTGGAAAATCTCGTGAAATAATTCATTTGAAACTCACAGAGAATTTAATTATAATTCAAACGTCGATTCATGGGAAATTCTAAACAAAACGAGTCGACGTTGAAAGGAAATAATAAATCCATGTCAATTAAACGGTATTTCCCTGGCAGAGGGGGGAAATAATAAATAAACATGTCAAAAGAAAGCAATTTTCATCTACAAAAACTAATTACGGCAACATGAAATATTTGCCAGATTTTATCTGCAGAAATTGGTTGAGTAAAGTTTTGCAGATTACGAAAATATTTGTTTTTTTTGTGTAACTTTATTATTATTTTTATTATTATTATTATTATTATTATTATTATTATTATTATTATTATTATTATTATTATTATTATTATTATTATTATTATTATTATTATTATTTAAATAAAAGAACATTATTTTTTATAATAAATCTTTGCAATATATTTCCACAACTCAGACGTCATTATTAGGCACTAAACTAATTCAATAAAAATAAATATATTTACAACATTATTTGCGCGCAATTCGACATTTTTATATGAAGCAAAATAATTTAAAATATCTTGAAAGATTTCCGAATTTTGTATTTTCTTTAAGTATTTCAGTTTTGAATAATCACCTTACTAGTGACACTTTCATAAAAGGTTTCGAAACCTTCAGATGTCTTGTATGAATGAATTTTCTTACTTTTTGATTAATATCGTAAAAATTTGAGATTCTAACTGGTAACATGTCATCAGGGTAGCAAATAGCTTGCAAAACTGGAATTTACATTAACCGACTGTAAAAAAACATTTCCAATGAGTCCAGGGGAGGAATGAATATAAAAGACATAGTGTCCAAATTACTGGACAATATGGCTGCAAACATACCCTGCCAATGCCATATATTTGAAATATTCAAAGACTAAATTTAATATTTTCCGCATATGTCGAATTATGATATATACTTACATAATATTTGTTCGGGCACCTTATTAATTAAATTAATTTAAAAATTATAATTGAAGGGCCTCATGATATCAATTGCCGAAATTGAGATGTTAATAGAGAGAATTTATTAAACATTTACATCAATCGCTCAATCATTATCTCCAATGCTCAGGATTCCCGAGTTATATGACTAACTTTCCTTCATTGTCAGATCGATTAAAATGTATTCTATGCCAATCAATTTAACAATACTAAAATAAGAT
>CAUHTR010007528.1:0-43511 GCA_959609185.1 Schmidtea polychroa | reverse complement strand
ATAAGATTTGGAAATCACTTTAATTTTAATTAATTAATTTCCTTTGAAAATTAAATAGTTTTTTATTTTGAAAAAAATAGAAAATTGTTTGAATATCAATTATGGCTAAACGGCATGGAGTTTATTTAAATGTTATTTGTGGTTTCTATTTTTCTTTTGGATAAATCGAATTTGGCAGTTCTATTTTTATAAAAATAAGTTAGTTAACGCCCTTTGAATTCAAATGTGGTAATTTGGATGTTGCATTAGAGGTAGGAGAAGCTTGGGGAGGTTGGGGAGCTTGCATAAATGCATGTCAATCACCAAATAGTTGAAATGGCATATTAAAGAGCAAAAGATTATGACAAACTTAATTTCCTTTACCTTATCACTGGAAATCAGGAAAAGTAAGTTAAAATGATGAAGATTACTGGGTTAAAAAACGGTTTTTCGAGTCATTTTCAAACTGCTTTATTTTTTGGTGATGTCGAAGAACGAATTAAAATATTAAATGTAATACTGGTCTAAGATTATTGGCTTACTTGACAGCCATAGCTCATGGAAGTGGTAATGAACAAATCAAGACAGTCAAAGATGGCATTGAAGTGGAAAATATCAAAGTTCAAGAATCAGATTCATTTTATCTCCTCCAATGTAACAAATGCATTCATCGAATCAAGAATTCCGAAATTGGCCTCTTCTTACAGACTCAAGAGAATTTCATTGAAGTTTCAATGCTTGTGAGGACTCAGAATATAGCCAAACCTAATCAGACAAATATTACATTATTAGTGGCAACAAGCGGGCGATGTGACTGAAGCTGTTTGAGAGGAATATGTCAATATACAATTCGATGATGATGAGGAACCTATACTTTTTAAAGAATCTGATAATAAATAAACTTGATCAATAATGTGGAGGAACCTTCAATGTAGAGAAAAGATAAATCAAGAAGGCTCCCATGTGGCAACAATCCAGCAAATCAAGGAAAGGGGGGGATACATCAAATTAAAGAAATTTAAAGAATTAGAGATTCCACAAGAATCAAAGTGTCTAAAGAACTAATTATTAATTAAAACTTTCACGCATCAACGGATTCTCTTTTCTCAACATTTCGTCATGAATGATAAAAGGAAATTTTAATAGCAAAGAAATATAACCAGATAATAAAGGAAACTGATGATAATAACTTGATAATTGAAACTAGAGAAACATTTATTTGGTGTCAATATCAAGAATGATTATATAATATTTCCCATTTGAACGCAACGCAATTCATTCACTGATCGGGATCAGATGTAACATGTTAGCAATTATCATTCAAATATTAATAATTATTACCAAATCTCCCTTTTTCTCCTCACTTTTTATATTTTAATAAGCAGTTTCTACAGGCTTCCCATCGCAGGGAAATTATGCAACTTTATATTTGATGACGCTAATTATTATTATTATTATTATTATTATTATTATTATCATTATTATTATTATTATTATTATTATTATTATTATTATTATTATTATTATTATTATTATTATTATTATTATTATTATTATTATTATTATTATTATTATTATTATTATTATTATTATTATTATTATTATTATTATTATTATTATTATTATTATTATTATTATTATTATTATTATTATATTATTATTAAATGATGATTTCTTGGTAAGCAGCATTTATTATTTAAAACAATAAAAAGATAACTTAAGCCTTTTGCTGCAAATAATGTATTTAATGAAAATATTTTCGACTATAAAATAGTCCTTGTCAATCTCCTCACAAGGATTACCTTATAGTCGAAAATATTTTCATTAAATACATTATTTGCAACAAGAGGCTTAAATTATCATAATTATTGCTATTATTATTATTATTTTTATTATTATTATTATAATTATAATTATTATTATTATTATTATTATTATTATTATTATTATTATTATTATTATTATTATTATTATTATTATTATTATTATTATTATTATTATTATTATTATTATTATTATTATTATTATTATTATTATCATAATTATTATTATTATTATTATTATTATTATTATTATTATTATTATTATTATTATTATTATTATTATTATTATTATTATGATTATTATTATTATTATTATTATTATTATTATTATTATTATTATTTATTATTATTATTATTATTATTATTATTATTATTATTATTATTATTATTATTATTATTATTATTATGATTATTATTATTATTATTATTATTATTATACCTGGATTTGAGTGGTTTTAATCGGAAAATCTTTGTCATTTAGATCTAGAAGACCACAGAAAAAAAGTTTTTCTTGAATTAATTGAGAATGAATTTTAATTTTCCTTCGTGTTTGCAGTGAAATCAGAATTAGAATATAATGGCAATTGCGGGTGGTTTACAAAAACTGCAGCTCTATTGGCTTTTAATTGTAACTGTAAGTTCTCAAATGGAGGAAATGAATAAGGAAAGTAACAGATTTTTATCTTTTCTTCTTGAAAATCTACTGAAACTAAAAAATAATAATAATAATAATAATAATAATAATAATAATAATAATAATAATAATAATAATAATAATAATAATAATAATAATAATAATAATAATAATAATAATAATAATAATAATAATAATAATAATAATAATAATAATAATAATAATAATGATAATAATAATAATAATAATAATAATAATACTAATAATAATAATAATAATAATAATAATAATAATAATAAAATCAATAATTATAATAATAATATAAAATTTTATTGTAAAAATTATTTTAGTGATCAATGTAAAAAAATATCTAGAAAAAAGTTGCAAGAAATGTAAAGTCTCTCTAGAGAAGAATAAGAACAAAAAATAAATGAAAACAAAAACCTATTTGATAAAATCTACATTACTAAAATAAAAAATTCTGTTTGAGCTCAAATTTGCAACAACGGACGGATTAAATATTTATTAAATGATAAAAAATATATAATATGTATATAATAATCCACATTCTCCTGCAGATTATAAAGGATTTACAAATAATTATTTGAGAATGAATTTCCTCATTAATATAAAAACTACGTAATTTATTAAATTATTTATTTAAAATTTTGTTTGAATAATAGGTTTATCATAATTAAATTGTCCGCCTCTGATCATTCCGGTTAAATGGGCAATGAAAAAGGCTCCAATACACATTGAAATGATCTATAAATAAATCATTATTCCTATTCATTAAAACAAAATTTTCCTTCTCATGGAACGAGAATTTTAAAGTTAGAAATCACGAAATATCAAAATTAATTTATCAAGAATTTTCGTCAGTTTCATTATCAATTGCATAAATCTTTACAATCTACCATTACGTCTCATTTTTTACTTTTTGATAAAATCTTTGTTTTAATGAAATGAATTTATGTCTCAGTCTGATGATCAAGCTGACATTTACGATGAACAGAGCCACTGGAAATTCTCCACCGAGGCCACCTCTAGTCATACATTAAAAATTGATAAATCTAAAATAGGAAAACTCATAATTTACCTCATTTTTTTGCAATTTGAGACAAACAAAACTTTTATCAGGCACGAGATAAATAAAATAAATCTGAAAATCAGATTACAAGTTTATGAATAAAATATTAAATTACTAATTAAAGTATTTGATTTATCATATAAAGCAGACTTATTAATAGTTATAATAATAATTATAATAATAATAATAATAATAATAATAATAATAATAATAATAATAATAATAATAATAATAATAATAATAATAATAATAATAATAATATTAATAATAATAATAATAATAATAATAATAATAATAATAATAATAATAATAATAATAATAATAATAATAATAATAATAATAATAATAATAATAATAATAATAATAATAATAATAATATTAATAATAATAATAATAATAATAATAATAATAATAATAATAATAATAATAATAATAATAATAATAATAATAATAATAATAATAATAATAATAATAATAATAATAACAATACTGGTAATTAAATTGAAAATAAATTAATTAATAAAGTGAAATAAAATAAATATTACGTAATTAATTTAGATAGGATATGTGAATAAAATAAAAGTATTAGTGAATCATATTGGTAGTGAACTTGCATTCAACAGTTGTATTCATATTCATATTCATATTTATTCATATTTATTTTTATTTATTCATATTTACAACATTCAATAATTTCATGTTCTTGAAAATGTATTTTAATATTGTATATTAATATTTATTATTTTTCCTATTTTATGTTGAAATCAGCCATTTCAAGTAATTTTAAACAGGTAATTTTTTATACATATTTTTAATTTTATAAAAATGAGATTATTATTCAAGCTCTTTAATGTTATTTGTAAATAAATCAGTCTTTAACCATGGGGTTATAAACTCTGTTCCACATAAAATATATATTATCAAATAAAGATTAAAATAGAGCCCTGTAAAAATAATTTCCAATGTTTATAAAATTTAAATTACAAGCCCTAAAATGAGTCTTTTAAAATGTATTTATTTGTAATCAGTTTCTGAAAAACTGTTATTAAAATCAATGAGTCATGAAGTGGGTGTACATACTAACTAGTAATATAGATTATTATCATTATAAGAACTTTTCCAGTTTTCACCACTGATTTCTTTTCAATTGACATTGTATTTATTAAAAAGCTTGACTATGAATCAGTAAAGATCTCGATGTTTTTTTGATATTCACAAATTTGCAGCACTGCCTTTATTTCCAACTGATTTTGATCATTATCTATTTTGAAATTATAGGAAAAAATAAATAAATTTTGTATATTATACTAAATTTATTGGTTAATTATAATTTTAATTTTTTAATTACATTTTGAATGATGTTAAGATTTTAGATATTTCTTATATTATTTTTTATTTTATTTCGTTATTTCAATTTTAACAATTTATTTTTAAATAAATGTCTCTGAAATTTAATTTATTTGAATTTAGATGAAATCTCAAAAATCTCCAACATCAGACCTGTTTCATCGAGATTGTCTATGTAACTCTTCTAACAAATGATTTTCAAAAACATTGTATATCAAATTATTTGCACAAAATGCGACGCAACGTACATAGGGGAAACACATAGAACGTTCCAAACAAGACTCAATGAACACATCAAATACATAACCAGTAATTATCACAAAATGCAAAATATAACAAGATGCGTTCAAAAATACACTACAAAGATTTGTCGCAGAAACTCTTTTTATCAAAAAACAAACACTACATTAAATTTAATTTCAGGGACATTTATTTAAAAATAAAAACTTGTTAAAATTTAAATTACAAAATAAAAAATAATGTAAGAAATCTAAAATCTTAATATCATTTAAATTTAAATTTTAATTAACCAATAAATTTAATATAAAATACAATATAAATTTACTTATCCCTATAGTTTCAAAATTAATAGATAATGATCAAAATCACTTAAAAAAGGTAGTGCCGAAAAATCGTGAATATAAAAAAAAACATCGATATTTTTTAATAAATACAATCGATTATATTATCCATACAAATCGGGATAAGTCTGTGTGTTTCTATAATATAAAATTATTCATTTCTTGTTAATTTATAAAAGGTGCCCTCACACATTATACGGTATTTCGGTAAATTTATATATTATTATGCTTGTTATCTTAGTACCCAAGCACACGAAGACTCAGAGTGCTAATCTAAGAATCCAATATTAATAAAAATTATAAATGTTTTGTTGATATTAAGGAAGCTAAAACTTACGATGGCTTATTGTGCAAGGATTTACAAGGGACGCAGACCCGTTATCTACGTTTGAATGGGTGCTGGGGCAGGCACATCCATCAGGTTTATCAGAATTCGTACTGTCGTAGCATTTCCCACCAACGTTATGGCACTTGGCGCATTGTTTTGGTGCGATTCTTTCATCAAAAGTTGGAACTGGAAATTTAGAAAATATTTATGCAAAGAATTCTAATAATTAAACAAAATATTTTTATGAAATCCAATTATTGTATCAACCCTTTCAGGCTGTCACAATAAAATTATGCACGATCAAGGGTTGATAAGGTAGATGACCATCTCCTAGGTAAACAATTTGTATATTATAAACATATTCACAAATTTGGAAGAAAGAGACTCGTTTATTCAGTCTTGCTTATAACTACGTAATTTATCTCAGACATTTATTATTCAATTATGCTACTATATCAGAAATTCAACTTCGTATTGTGGGGGGGGGCGACCTGACCTGGGATGTTCCTGGAGGGCAAATTACTATAATTAAACCTCAGAGGTCTCATTAGATATAATACGTTTTGCTTGATTCAACTTTTGCAGAAATGAATGCAGAAAATGTTCATATCCTATTTTTGTCTTTTTTATCATTTATATATAATTATGATTATAATGTATTATGGCGTGCTGGAATAAACCTCGAGCAGCATTTTTTTACAAATGTAGGTGACATTAGTTTGGTAAAAGATTTTAACTAAGGGTAACTCAATGGTTAATCGAATGGGACTGAAAACGTGTCTTGTGAAGGGTACAGAAAGACCAAAACAACGCCTAAATTTCCAAGCGAAGTAAAATTAATTTATCTAATCCAAAATGATATAATTTTATTACAATTAAAAATTAAATGAAAAAAACTAACAGCATTCGTAATATCGAAGTGTCGTTTGATATATGGCGACATGTCTTTCTTGACATTGACATTTGTCGACATAATTCAGCACTTTGACACATGTGGCCTTCAAACTGATGCAGATCAGATCTCTTCCATTGCACACTTGGCCAATATCCACTGAACCCAGTGATAGTTTCATCAATTCAATATATATATATATATATACATAATATCTTAACCCCTTTATTTATACCATAAATACCTAACACTACTATTAGCATATTTAAACTGTTATAAACAGAAAACATTTTTAAAAATAATTGTAACCAAAAGACGTAGTTAAGATTCCATCTTGGGGGGGGGGCAAAATTATTAATTATTGCCATTCATCGAGCAATGTTAAAAGTTGACACGGAATAATAGACAAAAAGTATTTCAAGATAATTAAAAAATTTATTATTAATTATTAACCCTTTAACCACTAAAACCGTCTACAGACGGTCATCATAAAAACCCCATTCAATTCAAATCAAAACATTTTCGCGTTCCAAACAGTAAGACCTTTTTTCGTCTGTAAAACTACACACCACAACTTGCAGGTTTGAACACGATCAAACACATGGTTTGATTGTAACTGTCAAATTGGTTGAGTTTGGTTTGTCCTCGTAATTTTATTTCAGTGGTTTAAGGGTTAACAATGAATATAACATAGAATATATTACAATATAATATTAATTCGTCTCTGTCAATTCATTAATTCAGAAAGTATTTCATCCGGACTTATTTTAATGTTTTGATGGATATATAGCAAAGCCAAACCGTTTAACCTGTTTTCATTAATCGTATTTCTTAAATATGACTTCAGGTATTTAAGTGATGAGAAAGAGCGCTCAGCTGTACAAGCTGATACCGGCAAATTAGCAAATTGTGAGAAGAATATAAATATTTATATAAAAATTGTATCACATATAGCTACAGCAGCAGTCGGTTTGATTTTAATTTCTTGTATTTTTGTACCACAGCTTAAACTCATATTCAAGGGCTTTTGTTACAATCAATTTCTTTTTGATCGGAATCAATTAGGTTATTGAAACTTTGAAGTTCTTCATCCATTTTCATTAGTTTGGCATACGATGGAATAAGGCAGGAGAATGATCTTAATATATGTCTGTGAGTTATAAACATTTATCATTCATTTCACTTATTCTCTGATCTAATTAAGATATATAACATGATACGTGAAAATATTCTTTTGTATTTCTAGTTGGAACATTGCATCGATGGATTTGTCTCTTTGTCGCTCGTGGTACATGAATGTCTGTTTCATATACTTTATTAACTAATAAATTTGCGGCTCTAAATAGTGCAGAAAACACGTTTTCACAATTTGCACGTTTTTCTTGAAGCTGTCCAATGCAAGTTTCTGCATATGTAATAGCTTCCGCATATACACCAAACACCACTGAGATACGTTCTCTATAGTGGTGGTTGTGCGTGTAAAGCAATTCACTCATCAATTTATTAACCAATCTCATCTTTACAATTTATCAATTTGTATCAATCTTTCAATTTATCATTTACTGTTCAACATGAATGTATTTTGGAAATTTATTTTAGCCATTTTACAAATGGCTTTCAAGTATTTTTTTTTATTTAAAGTAAATTTTAAGACTTGAATTTTGATCCATATGATATATGAGATAAACATTAATTTTAATCAATAATATAATTATAAATTATTTTTAATTAATTTTCAGGGTGTTTTTTTAGGAATTTTATGACATTTATATTTAAGTATTTTGGAATATTTCGAAAAAATGTGAGTCAGATATATTTTTTGTTATAATTAATTAAATAAGTAAATCAATCACCAAAAATATGTATTTTTTTAAACATTTTGGGAAAAATCGCTGATTAAAATAAAATTTTTGTAATTATTTTTCTGAGCTCAATGCGAGGGGCTCCTTTCAGGAAATCAAATCTTGATTGAAAAGATATTGAACCAAATTCATCTGCTCTTGATAAATTCATTAAAAATATATTTTAAAAAATTTTCAGCGATCTTTCTATTTCTAAAAATTGTCTACAATAAAGTTATTATAGAAACGTATCTTAGCGTTACATTTCTACGAATCAAAAGTTTTTATGTGTTTTTTTGTATGTATTACGCTTGTGTGCAATTTTTAATTTTTCTTCCACTTTTCAGATTTCTATAGTATAAGATGTATGTCACTAAACTATAAATAAGAACATCAATGTGAAATCAAAGTAAGTATGAATGTTTCTATAATGTAAGATTATTGATTTTTTTGTTATATTATAGGAAACGGTTCTCAGTGGAGTTTAGTGTATCAATTTTTGTCGATTGCAAAGCTTACATATACTTATCGTAAGGTTGAAAATGTCTTCTAAGACTACAAGTGAAATAACGAGTTCTGCTTCAATTAAAGAGTTGAGCAACATTTTTTCTCCTATAAATGAATCTCTGTCTAACCATTTTGCAAATATTTCATAAAAATATACTAAAAATATACATTGTTTTTTTAATATTTTCATACAATTCTCATAATAAAGGTTTTATTAAAAAGTATTTCTTCCCTAATTTATATTTGATAATCTATAATTTGTATGGGGGATGGCAAATACCCCCTATGCGCCATTCTAGCTATCTCCCTGATTGTCATTACAAGTAATATTATTAAATATTTTGCTAACCAATATTCCATATTAACATGACATTTTTATTCCATTGTTATTTGAAAATCAATTTTTCTCAATTGAGTAAAATATATTTTGTAAAATTTAGCCAATTATTGTTTTAACACTGTTATACTATTTTAAATATTACAAATTATTTTTAACAAATTTTACTTATTGATTTGAAGTTTTGCTTAACTAAATTTGAAAAAATGATTACAAATGGAAAATTAATAATTAATTGTATATTAAGTATAATTAATTAAAATAATTAGTTTCTATTGTATTTAAATTTTCTGTATCCATTAAGTCAAAGATAAATTTTATTCCAAAACAATCCAAAATTTATTGTTTTTAATTCAGTATTATTACAGACTTATTACGTATTATAAATAAAATATTATTAATTATAAATAAATAATTTAAATAATTACATGTAAATTATTTTTCTAGAAAATTACCAAACTACAAAATGTATTTTATTTAAATATCATGGAGGCTTTTTCCATTAGATGCTAGATTTAAATATCCCCTCGTGTTTCGAAAAAATAACTTTTTCCACATATTCAAAAACATCTTTTTTTTGGGTTAGAGGTCGAATGTCATGGTACCTATTTTTAAGAGCGGAAAATATCATCTCTATTGGATTCATTTAGGGGCAGGTGTATGGTGGTAAAATATCATGTTGTACTGAATTGTTTCTAAGCTAATTAACATCTCCACATGATTTGTCAAACTTCACATTGCCCATGATAACAGTTTCGTTTCCAGAAAAAATATTCAAATTTAAACATTCTGGTAAAAACTCAGCAATGAATCAAATCTAAACTACCCTTCTATAATTTTAAAATAAAATATTTTCTCATTTGATGTTATCACCAATAAACTTATATTAATTCCCCTGTTTGCTGGAACACTGGCACTTGCCGGTATGTGTTTCGGAGAATGACCATAATACCTAGAGGTATGTAAGTAAAATCCGGTTTCATCTAAATACAGCAAACTAAAATCGTTAAAATTGCAATATTGAAGGGCAAAACCTTTTTTTTCTTTGCAGTAATTTCTAGAGATATCCCCTTTTCACTGATAACTTTCAATCTTTTTCTTGACAAATCCAATTTCTTTGCTTAATTACTAACAGATACCTGAAAAATTTATATGTTTTAATTTCTTAATGCTTCGACAACCCCATTTTGAGTATAAGTTATATCACTCTGAAAACATTCTCCTACTTTCAAAACCTTTTCAGTTATACCTTTCAGTTGCGACCGGATCTTTTTAAAAAATGATCCAAGTTAATTGTTAGATTTTCAGAATTTTCAAGTATTCTCAACCATTTATACGTTACGGGTTTTGATAAGTTTAAATTTTAGCTATTTTCATCAGATGATCACCACCCTCGTGTATATTCTTGATGAAACCCAGGATTTCTTTAGTCATTGGTTTTTTGGTATTTCTTTTGCTATCTTCTTCTCTATTCGAATCCATAATTTATGGTTTTAAATTATTTATTTATAATTAATAATATTTTATTTATAATACGTAATAATAAAAATATTCCATATTTTGAGATCGTTTTTAATTCAGCCATAATTTTTAAAAATATTGCAATAATTCTCCAATTATCATTGTTAAAATATTTCTGCAAATATTTTCTTCGTTGATTTTTTTTTATAATTTTTATGAATATTCTACTTCAGATTTTTACATTTTAATATCACATTCTACTTTTAGTTTATAAATTATTTAAAATAAAAAGCTAATATGCACAAAGTTACTTAATTAAACGTAAAATACACATAAAAGTAAAACAGAATATGGAGAAATTACAAATATTTTATCGTTAGCATTAATATTATTATTACTATTATTTAATATAAAGCAATAGTTAAAAAATGATTTTAACAAATCGAATAATAGTAATTCATAATGTTATAATTCTGCTTCTGCTACAATGTATAATTCACTAACAAACACATTTCCAGCAGTAATTATAATGGCTTCATTGACTGCATTAAAGGCACATATACACGCATACACACATTTAAAATAAAATCCACCAATCACAATCCATATTGTAATAACGATATGATTACTTTGTGGAATGGATATTTCAAAGAGTTTTTACTAATGAGGAAAGTCGCATTAAAAGCAAAATGAATTTATATCTATAATAGATGTCCTACCCCCGCATGCCTGGAGACGAGAGGCAGATGAGAATAATTGTCGACTAATTAAATCTCTATTTCGATGACTCCTTAAATTAACTCGGCTGTTTTTGTTCATAATTAATTTATTAAAATTTATGATCAATAGAAATAATTTAAAAACAAAAACATATCTAATCAATTATATCGATTAATTACAAATACAAAATATTGATTTTTATTGATTTAATTAATAAATAATATCAATAATTTTCTCATTATTTACGAAACAATACAAACAACGATGACAAAATTCTCAGTAATTTATTTAGCAAAAATTCATTAAATATTATCAATTTTGTTTAAATGTAACAATTAATCTATGTTTACATTGCTATTTTTATTTTTTTAATTTGTTTTCAATTTTCTTGAAGGATATCAAAATCTCTCTAGAAATAAATATTTGGAGTTCTAGTTGTTTATTTTTATCCCAATGGACAACAAAATTTCCCATTGCGACCGAATAAATCCGAAAATTTTATATTTTGTAATAAAACATATAAACACAGATTCTCAATTCAAATTTTCACAACATTAATAATTTTAAATTTTACTCAATTTCTATTGGTCAAAAATGAAATATTCAAGAAAATAAATTTCACAAATTAAATAGGTTCAAAGTTCCAAAAAGGGAATTATAACAAAATTAAAACAATTAAACTGAAAGTGAAAAATAAATATTTTTCTGGAGAAATTCGACCGCAAATTAAAATGTCGTGATAAACAAATTTAGATTTCGTAATTATATGAAAATCATGTGTAGATTTATGAGAAAAAACACGTAAATGGAGATTTCTAACAAATCTAGAGATTAATGATGTTTACAGAATCTTTGTTTTATTGAATCAGAAATGATAAATGTTTCTATTTCATCTAATTGAATATTCACATTTCATTATCATTTTTACAACCAGTATTTCAAAAAAATAAACTAAAATTTGTTTTTTTTAATAATAATAATAATAATAATAATAATAATAATAATAATAATAATAATAACAATAATAATAATAATAATAATAATAATAATAATAATAATAATAATAATAATAATAATAATAATAATAAAAATAATAATAATAATAATAATAATAAATAATAATAATAATAATAATAATAATAATAAAAATAATAATAATAATAATAATAATAATAATAATAATAATAAATAATAATAATAATAATAATAATAATAATAATAATAATAATAATAATAATAATAATAATAATAATAATAATAATAATAATAATAATAATAATAATAATAATAATAATAATAATAATAATTAAACCAGATGCATTTAAGCTTGTCTACATCTAGGATTAATTACTAAAACAGTTGACATGTGGGAAAATTATGAATATTATGTTATGTAAAAATCAAGAATTGAATTAAATATGAAAACTTGGAGAATATATCTGTCATAAATGCTGGCAAACTGTGCAAATATTTCCCTATTTTCATTGCCTTATCATCCCATGTAATTATTTATTATCAACCTCAGAAGTGAAAAATTGTTGTCGAATTTTGGTAGATATTGAAGTCTTTCGGGACTCTTAGTAAAATGCAATTTATTTGATATATAAACACATTGCTATAATTTATAAAATAATATTAAACAAATAATAATTCTATTGACAATTATTTAATAATCTTTCTCACAATTAATCGTAAATAAATCATTTTGTTGTTGACGAATAAACAATAAATATATTTAGGGAAATCTACAATATTTAGAATGGCTCTTATATATTATTAATTAACCAATAAGCATTTGTTTATGGCACTTTGTAATGGCCTTTATCAATTGTTAATTAACCAATCACAATTTGTATATGGCACTTTGTAATGGCCTTTATCAATTGTTAATTAACCAATCACAATTTGTATATGGCACTTTGTAATGGCCTTTATCAATTGTTAATTAACCAATCACAATTTGTATATGGCACTTTGTAATGGCCTTTATCAATTGTTAATCAACCAATCACAATTTGTATATGGCACTTTGTAATGGCCTTTATCAATTGTTAATCAACCAATCACAATTTGTATATGGCACTTTGTAATGGCCTTTATCAATTGTTAATTAACCAATCACTATTTGTATATGGCACTTTGTAATGGCCTTTATCAATTGTTAATCAACCAATCACAATTTGTATATGGCACTTTGTAATGGCCTTTATCAATTGTTAATTAACCAATCACAATTTGTATATGGCACTTTGTAATGGCCTTTATCAATTGTTAATTAACCAATCACAATTTGTATATGGCACTTTGTAATGGCCTTTATCAATTGTTAATTAACCAATCACAATTTGTTTATTGCACTTTGTAATGGCCTTTATCAATTGTTAATCAACCAATCACAATTTGTTTATTGCACTTTAAAATGAAAAGTTATTAACCCTTTCATTCGGGAATTAATTCTGTGGGTAAATTGATTATCTAGACCATCAAACCTAGTAAGGGGACTCAAATTATGCAAAAAAATAAAAAAAAATTTTAATTCTTTTTTAAATAACGGCTTTAGAGAACAAATTTCAATTTTCTTAAAAAGTACTTCTCACATTATATTTTCGATAAGGTACAACAGATATTCAGCACACAAAACTGTGTACAATATATTGTACACTCCGTATAAAAGGGTTAATATAACATTTAAGATAAATTTTATTTGATAATAATTTGGACAATTTAGACATAATTTATAAATATTTAAAAATTTATGAAGGTTGATCGTTGATGTGAGGGTTTGATTTTTGATTATGAAGAACTTTACAAAACTTTTGAACGTACAAAAATTAACATTTAGTGGTCAGATTTGCACCATTTATGGATGTCTATTGTATTTGTTCATTTATTATCTTTGAATTTCTATTTTTTATCTATTTCCTCTTTATTATATTTCAATAATACCACAAGAAGTTTTAATAAAAAATTTCTCAAATTAATATTTTAAATAATAAATTAAATTTTGACTTTTTGATTTAGAATTTAAATTAAAAGCAGCTTTAGACGATCAAAAAGTGGAATTAAGATTGTTTTAAATTGTTATAATTAATATTTCATGTGTCACTATTTCTACAAATATCCCGACGGTATATGATATTCCAAATGGAATAATTTATATGGATTCCTGTAAATATTTGCCCCTTATGTCGCTTTCCAACATCCTTACCGAATCATGTAGTGAGAGTTTCGGAATGTCTGGCAGTTAACGTGCAGTTTACGTTCAGTTAATATGCAGTTGACATGCCATTGAAGTGGTTGCTGAATACTAGTGCTGGTATTACTATTTTGGGATAATCTTTGATTTTTATAATTAAAATAATTTTTTTTTAAATAAAATTTACTTATTCGACTCTGAAGAAAATATCTCATTTGCATTTGATTTTTAAAGAATAATTAAAACACTCACCGAGCTTAGCTGAACATATATTCAGTGTAGTTGGTGACTCCATGGTGATCAGCGCTCTATTTCCGCCACACGAGCAGCCCACTGTTTCTCTCGTTCTAATAAATATTAAAAATATAATATAAAAATAAAAATAATAATAATAACAATAATAATAATAATAGTAATAATAATAATGATAATAATAATAATAATAATAATAATAATAATAATAATAATAATAATAATAATAATAATAATAATAATAATAATAATAATAACAATAAAAAAATTTTCAATATATTTTATAATATGAAATTATTAATTTCCTTTTAAAATATTAAATGGTCAGTAAATATTGGAACGCTTTAGCCAAATAAATCTTTTGTAGAATTGAATGTTAAATAGAAGAAATCATAAGTAATCTGATAAGATTAAAACAAAACAAATACAATTAAAATGGAATGCTTAATTTGAAATAAAATAATATATTATTTAATGAACCTGATCCAATAAATTCTTCTTTTTAATATACTTAATAATAATAATAATAATAATAATAATAATAATAATAATAATAATAATAATAATAATAATAATAATAATAATAATAATAATAATAATAATAATAATAATAATAATAATAATAATAATAATAATAATAATAATAATAATAATAATAATAATAATAATAATAATAATAATAATAATAATAATAATAATAATAATAATAATAATGATAATAATAATAATTTAATTTGTTTGTATTTGTATATTTTTTGAAATATATAAGACTCAATATATAAAGACTCAACCAGAAAGGAAGCAGATAGTAAATGATTTGTTCATTTTGATAATTGATCAGGACCTGTTTTAGGTAGATATATTTCATTTTATGAATTACGGCTTATATAGTTATTTATTTGAATTATATTTTAATGATAAAAATAATAAATTAGTAAAATAAATTAAATTAAAAAAATTAAAAAATAAAAAAAATACGTAAAATTAATATAAAAAATTTTAACAATATAAATATCGATATAAAAAATAAAGTTTATGAGAATTCTAAAATAATCTATTCACCTTTTAATAAAATTAAGAGCCTCATTAAACTGTCAAAATATTTATTCACAACAAAATGAAAAATAAATTGTCACTTTTTATTGATTTCTGGGAAATTTTTAAATTTCTCATTAATGTTATTTATTTGAAGCATATGTTTTTAAAAGGAAATTATTATTATCATAATTATTATTATTTTATTACTCATTATTATTATTATTATTATTATTATTATTTTTAGAACTTTTTTTTTCCAATTTCACCACTGATTATTTTTTTTCCATTGACATTATTAAAAAGAGAGCTCGATGATTATAAATCAGTAATATATTGATGTTCTTTGATACTCACGAATTTTCGGCACTGCCTTTTTCAAGCAAATTCATTTGAAAAAGACAGTGTCGAAAAATCGTGAGTATCAAAAAACATCAATATAATATTGATTATAGTCTTCAAGCTCTCTTTTTAATAAATTATTATTATTATTATTATTATTATTATTATTATTATTATTATTATTATTATTATTATTATTATTATTATTATTATTATTATTATTATTATTATTATTATTATTATTATTATTATTATTATTATTATTATTATTATTATTATTATTATTATTATTATTATTATTATTATTATTATTATTATTATTATTGGTATTATTATTTTTGATTTTTCTGGTTAAAATACTTTACATTATTGGATAAATTCGTGCATTTTACACAAAATTTAATTTTATTTAATCCTTTTTAAGGAAATTTGATTTAAAGTACCCAAATGTCATCTCTGTATAAATGATTCTATCTATTTAACTGCAAAATATTGCCAGTATAAAATTAACATTTGCATTTTAATATCTCGAATTCTACATTTACTAGTTTTTATTTAAATATTCTATGGGATAAAATAATTTCAAAATATTAATACAAGGTTTGCAAGATTCATTTCCTCAACTTCACCTCCATTCTCAATCGCGTTTACATTTCCTAAAGCAAGTTAATAATTCTAAAAAAAAATAATTTAGCTAAATCATTTCTAATAAATTCAATGAAAATATTCCCGAAAAAAAAATTAATATTTTTCAACATTTTCATATTTGATAAATTCTCCCTAATGCAATTCAGTGAAAGGCGCGGATGCTACGCGTTTATCCAACGGTGGAAATGCATTCTGCGCGTGTGACATCCCATATAACCATTAATACGCTTTTTATGATGATGGGAATTCTATTGCATCTGTTTATAACTATTTTTTATATTTTATTCACTATTTCTCTATTTTTAACCTCATTAATTAATTAATTAAAAATTTAATTAATTGCTCATTTATTCATTTTTTTCATATTTTTTACAAATTTTATAATTTATAAAAAATATTTTTCATTATTAGCTTAAAAAACTATTAATTTAATTTATTTGTTTTAATAGTATCTTTTATCTCTTCATTAGGCTTGAAATTGTAGAATTTATATAAAAGGGGAAAAAATTTTCCGTAATAAATTTTTGTTTAGTAATATGGGAAAAGCGTGACCAATGCTACGCATCATATTTGTTATTTAATAAAAAAAGATTATTCTATCAGAATATATAAGAAAATTTTAATTTTCCGGTTGACCATTTATTTCATTTTAATTTAACAGATTTTAGCATTAAAACAAAACTCGCCATTCAAAATATGCATAATTCATTAATTCATTAAAACAAAACCTGTTAGAAACTTAAGTAAAAGTAAATATTTAATTTGTTTTTCAAACATTTTTTTAAAGATTTAAATATATTTTTTACATTTTTTTATATTTTTATGTGGATCCTTTCGTTTCCTCCAAAAATTCCTTTATCCGTCTTCGTAAAGCTTTCATGTAATAATTGTTTAATAATTATCCATAAAAATCTTTAACTCACATGAAACTTTACAGCCCTCTTCTCCCGACATCCAAATTGCTAATCATAGTGGTAGAAACCTTTAATCCTTGTTAAGGGTTTTATTCCAAAATTACCCTTTAAGTTGTTTATAGTCCCATAATAGTCTGTACTTTTCTGATTCTAATATTTGCTTTTATTGTTTTTCTCGTCAATGCTTTTCCTTGCACATTACGCAACAGCACTGTTTCTCCATTAATGCGTTATTTGCGTTTACCTTTTTGTTTAATCGCTTCGAATTTATTTTATGTATTGGATTAATGTAAAATGATTTATTGAAAATGGAAATAATGAATGGAAACGAGACTTGAGCATCTTAAGCTTTAGCAACATATTTTACTGCGAGAAAGATTTTTTTAAGATTTATTATTAAAGTCCTGGACTAGACAAAATTCAATGGAAAAGTTTGAGATAATCTTTAGTATTGGACAGTGTAAAGGAATTGATGATAAAGATACTGAAACGCTGACATTTATTGAAACTGATCTCAGAATATCAAATGCAGATTTAATAAATAATTTACGTACAAATGCAAAATCTGAAACTAAAGTATTTATGGAAGCAATCCCAACTGGAGTTGATATTCAATGATTGGTCAATTTTCTCTTGGTTTCTATTCGTCTGATTTGGTGTCAGATTATATATACATTTTTATTATCATTTTATTAATTATTGCAATAATTTTTTTATATTTTAATATTTTAGACATCCTCAATAATATCATTAATTTTAAAATTAAAAATCTTTCAGTTGCAAACAAATTGAAAAAAATTTTTTGAAAGAAAATCTATGGTCCCACATCACTAAATTCAGATCAAAACTCCTTTTTCTTGAACCAACAATTTACAGAATTTTAAAGATATTAACACGAAAATAAATCCCTCAGCATTGGTATTATTTGGTTTCTGTTAAGGGACTGAAATATAGAGGGAAAATTTGTTATTATAGCTGAAAGTTAATTTTTCAGAGCCCATTAGGACAATGATAAGAAAATAATATATCATATGTTCATGGATCAGTTTCAATTTCTGACTGTAGATTGAATGACCTACTAAACAGATTGCCTACCCCCCTCCCCTGCTCATAATCTCCCATAAAATAAATCAATAATTCTAATTACCATAAATCAAGACCTCATCAGAAATCACCCACTGGAAACCCAATTATAAACAAGAGTCACAAAAAAACGCTTTGCTAGCCCATTTCACACTGATAATTGGTTTTATCAATGTTCAATGTACCGAGGCGAGATAAGTGGATGTCATTAGGCAGCAAGGCGATTAAATATTCTTTTTAGCAATAACTTTTATGGTAAATATGCATTTTTTATTCAACAAATAAAGAAAGTATAAATATATGTATGTAATCTCAATTAGCAGTGCAATTTATATTAGTATTATAAACTTAATTAAAGCAACAAAATATTCTCAACCGTTTCATTCAAACGTATAAATTTCAACATCCGGTAAACGTAATTAATTCAAGCATTCATCTAATTAATGGACTCATGACAGAGATTTTCATTTCCTTGAAATATTTTTCATTAATAATCTTTCTCCAATCGTCATGACATTTTTACTTAATCTGTCACAGAGTAAAATGCGTCGACTGGAGGGGCTTTTGACCGGTTTATTGAAAGCTGGGTCCGTTTAGTCGGAGACTTTCGGAATCGGGGATGAAATCGGACATAATTTATTGACAAAGCATAATTAAAAGAATTTCACAAAATGAAAACCATAAAAACATTTTCAAATACATTTTAAACAATTTTTAATAATAATAAAAAATAATTATTTAAATTCTTAATTGTAGAAATTATTTAAAACAAAATAGAAAAGAAGTGTTAGAAAACAACATTATATTCAAAAATTTATTAAATTAAATACCACTATTAATACTGCTTTCAATTGCCGAATGTAGAGCAATATTGGTTTATTGGATATTATTGATACAGATCAATCATAAACATGCATTATTACCACATCAAGATCATAGTGACCTGGTTAGATAATTGATTTATTATTAAATTATAAGGAGCCTAATGTAATTAACATGAACACGTACAGTTGCATGCAATCTTATAAATCTTCAATCAACTAATTTATTTTTTATTAAAAGGATGGGATTCTCTTTATATCAAGTCATAATGAAGAGTATTTTTATTATTTTTTACATACGTACATGTAAAAGTGTATTACTTACTTGTAACTAATAATTCTCGTATCTTTAGGATCGTAAAGAAAACATTCTCCATTGTTCTCTCTGCAAATCTTACAGAATCCCGTTTCCGCTGTAGCCAATTCATATTTCTTTCCTGATAAGAAAAAAATTAAAATAGAAATAAAATAAAATTTTTTATTGAAATCAAATAATTATTCTCTCAAAATTAGAGAATTTCTCCCATTTATAAATTTCAATGGAAAATCCACCAGTAAATGCAAAAAAATATTTCCGTTTAGAACTAGACATTTTGACAGTAGTTTGAAGGCCCTCAATCATATTTGTTAATCCAAGGATTATAGGCTATTTATTTTTCAATGTTTCCCAATATTAACAATGTTTACAATTTCTATAAATATGACAAATTTATTTATCTAAAATGCCTTGTTTAATTCATTCAACTTTCTGATTATTTTTGAAATCCAATGACTTTTATTGTTAAATAATAATAATAATAATAATAATAATAATAATAATAATAATAATAATAATAATAATAATAATAATAATAATAATAATAATAATAATAATAATAATAATAATAATAATTAAAAAAATAAAGTTTTCAAACAAACAAAATAGTAATTATAAAATTATTGTATAATTTAAACAAAAATTTAAAACAATAATTACATTTAATTAAAACAATAAATCATATTTTTGAGACAAATCAATTTTGTAAAATGTCATTCCTCACGATAATTGCTAGAAAATCTAGTGAAACAATGAAGGAAAATAAGCACATTTATTCCTAAGTACTTGATTGTGGGGAAATTTTGAAAAGTAATTGATAAAAGCTCTCTGAAAGCAAGGCCATTTATTTACTGAAACAATTTTAGCAAAATTCGTGGGGGGTTTATTGTGGGAAACAACATTTGGTAGGCTGATTTAGTCAGATTTTCCTTTTTATATTTAGACAGTAAAAACTTTCAAAAAAAATAATTTTTTAGTTGTTTTAATGAATGATAAATTCGATTTAAAATTATTTAAATTATTTTTAAAAATATATTATTTTTCCCAATTTTTTGAAACTGATTTTTGTTTAAATTAATATTGATTATTTACACAATGAAATTTATTTGTTGTTTTAAATCATCAATTACAACTCAAATGATGCTAAATATACCTGACAGCTGAGTACGCACTGACGCCAGTTCCCATTCTCCCTTAATATTGTATTTCATATGGACATTTTCCTCATAATTATATTTCGGATTTGCAGTTCAATGAATAAAATTAATTTTTAATTAAAACAAATTTATTTATTTAAAAATCATATTGATTAGCTTAAATTTTAATTTAATCAATTAGAATTTTATTTATAGTTGGACAGGCCAGTTTAATATTTTTATGAGGTTTGTAACATTAAATAAGAAAATAATATGCCAAAATTTTTTTATTTTATAAAATAAAATTTTATATATAAATTGGAGCGAAATGTCTACGATTTTTAATATGCATTCCTATGGCAATGTCAGAAATTCACATTTACAGACAATATCATAAGAAATCATTAAATTTATTGTGACGTTTGCTAAATTTTAATGAGTGAAATTATCTAAATTATTAATTGGAAACAATTAACTACAAAAGAAATCACTAAGTCATCAAGATAATAAAATTTGATAAGCAGCGGCGTTGACTGTGTAAAATAAGCGGCACCCTTTGAAGTAAATTCAATGAATTAAACCCTCTTTTATCCAAAATAAATATAAAAGTACTTTATATTTAATTTTTCTCAATTATTGTATTTTTTCTCAAGTTAAACCCCCAAGCGAAAATCTTGAGTAGATAGAGTCATAATATATGATTATAATTAAAAAATGACCAGTCGTGTGAAAATCTAAACTACAGAAACATTTTCATCCTTTATAGGAAGGTTGCAAATATTTATACTACCACATTTCGTTATGAAAATATTTTAATATTTTGTTTGATATATTTTAGTGTATAAATTTCAATATTTTATGAATGTTGTTCCAGTTGAATAAATTCATTAAATTCTTAGATTTGTGTTCACTAGATTGAACTTGTCCATTGAGATTTGAACCAATTCACCGACCACTTTTCACTTTCTTTCTAAGTGAATTCCGATTGATATTATCTCCGTTCAACGAGTCAATAATTAAATCACTAAAAGAAAGTTTTATATGATATCGCTGTAATCATAAATTATCAATTTCAGTAATAGAATTGAATATTAATATATCGGCGGTTACAAAAACTTGTCCATCCGTCTAAAGACATACTAAAACCTGTTAATTTTAGCTATGATTTCAGATTTAACATTGTTGTAATGTTTATGAATTATATTCATTACATCAGATGGTTGTTGTGGCAAGTTAAGGCATTGCAATTTGAGACTTCGACGAATAAATTCACTTTTACATATAGTAAAAATAGGAATTCCATCTTTTGTCTCAATTTTTACAACTATTTCTTCTAAGATTTTCTTCTCTGTGACAAAATAACCATCAAAACCTTTGAATTTCTTTGAAGTACTTCGTAGAATTTGTGCTTCTGAAGATTTCAGTTTCATTTTATGTAGTCCTAATGTTGACAATGCTCTACAAACCCATTTAATTATAAGAAAGCACCAATCAAACATTCTTTTCACGCTGTATTTTGACAGTTTTCTTGTCATCATAAGGTAGAATATAATAACCATATAAAAACAATTTTTTTGATAAAAACATTTCATTTTTAAAAAAATTATAATTAAAATGATATAATATTTTTAAAATTTTAACATATAGAATTTAATTTAATAATTTATTAATTATTTACTTAAACAATAACAATCGATACATACAATATACATAAAACGAGTTAAAAACATTTAAAACACAAGCATTTACTGCATTCTGTACATTAATTTTTGAATTCAATGATTTTATCAATAACGCAATCACAAATTACACGTTCAATTGAATAACAACTGCGATTATTTTTTAATGTTTGTATTACTGTTCCTAAATGAAAAAATGTTCTAAACAAAATTTGAATTTTTCTAATATATTTTGTCTGTTGTATTGTTTGCAAGTTTTCTACATTTGCAATAGTAAATGTGCTGTCAAGTTATTCAATAAGAATTATTTTCATTAAAACACATAAAATGGCACAAAATAATAGAAAAATTGCGATTATGAATAAACATTTGTAAACACTTGTTTAAATTAAAAAAACATTCCATAAATTTTTAATTGAATAAATAATAATAAAACTAAATGATATGTTTTGTTTCCCATGGACAATGCCTTCTTTTATTAGGGAAAAACATTTTAATTTCAAAAATTTTTAACTTCTTGCAGATATGACAAAAAAATTGAAATATTAATCTAGTCAAAATGACTGTGATATATTTTGTCTAGAAGAATGACAATCACAAAGTCAAACAGATATTCCCAGAAGACCAATATCCCAATATTTTGTACAAGAATAATTATATAATTTATTAACCGACTAGTTTATTATGTGTAATGCGCTTATTGAATTATATACATCTTGATTAAATAATAATATTAATAATCATTTTATAGGAAAATAATTCTGATCAACCTTCTTATTTATAACACATATATATTCTGTATATTGTTGAACTCATATGTCAATAAAAACTTCAATAACTTTATTAGGCATGTTGAATTATTTTTGAATATGTTAGAAAAATAATCTATATNATTATTATTAGTATTATTATTATTATTATTATAGTTGTTATTATTAGAATTAACATTTTTAATAATTTATTAAATAAATCTAACCTTAATTGTTTGTGCAAAATATCAAAATTAAAAATGGCTAGAAAAAATTTATTTGTTTGAATTAAATATCATATGAAAGAAAATGGAATGATTTTCTGTCTGTAAGTCACGGAAATTGTTCGCTTCATTGGACCCTTGAAGGCGACACAATAAAGGTGAAAGTTAATAGAACCGTAAAATGGGAAAAGTGAACAAATTTAATAAAAGAATTTGAACATTAATATTTCATTTGTGAATTTTTAATATGAGAAAGAAAAGGTAACGAAAACTTAGAAAATATGGAGAATAAGGTACATTACACAAAAAATATGTGCGATTACCATCTTGCTACAGTAAAAAATTAATGACCATATTTATATTTTAATTAGTGCCAAAATATTAGTGAATAATTTTGTAAATATTTCCCATATGTTTATGTTCCCGAGGGTTAAATGAAACATTTCTGCACTATTATAATGTATATCAAACATGTCAAAGTTCATTTATTATGAAATTATTTGTTTAAATGAAACGAAAATATATTAAATAATCAATTTGGCAACAGTCATCTATTTTATATCAATTATTGTCAGAAAAAAGATTAAATAAAACGTTTGTTGATTATGAAATAATTATTTATTTATTATAAATTCATTTTTTCAAGACATTAACTAGAAATTTTACGTAATAACAACTCATTTATAGAGATTATATAAACAATTTAAATTTATTAGAAAGAGCTTGAAGGCTATAAATCAATAATACATCGATGGTTTTTGATACTCGCGAATTTTCGGCACTACCTTTTTCAAATAATTTTAATATATAGATTTAATTAATAATAATTGTAAATTTTACTATAATATTATTAAAATGCAACCAGTAGAGGTGATCTCGTACAATTTCATTATTGGCATTTTGTCATTTTATCTCGGTTAATTTTCTGATATTTTACATGATCTGATTGGCTGATTAAAATATTAATTTAACTATTAATTATTTTGTCATTCAATATAGAAACATAATTTTATTTTCTAAGCTTTTCTAATACGGAAATAAATCAAATTGGAAAACACCTTAAAGTTATCATTACTCTTTTCTATTTCGTAATTTTTGATGTCATTTTCTACTTTTTGATACAATTGCTCTTCTTTTTGCTCTTCTGTCTTTATGACCATTCTTGAAATATTTTATAAATTACACCTTAACCCTTAAATGTCCATAAAATTATGTGAAGGTTTTTGTAGAGTAGCAATTTAAACATTTTGAGTTAAAAAAATGAAAAAAAGAAGATTTGTTCTTAAAATACTGAGTATTTGAAGGTTTACGCTTCATTCGTTTTTTGTATTGATAATTTTCATAAAGTTGATTTATATTGATTAATATGGAATGACAACATCTCTGAACATCACATTTTAAATGGAAAGCATTTTGTGAACATCTTGAATTTGCTACTTCCAAAGTCGATTTTCCTTTCAATAATGAATTGTATAAAAAAATAGATGGAGTTTCTATGGGTTTCTCTTTTGCACCAATGATGGCATCAATATATTTGGTAAGCTGAGAAAAGTAAATTACTTCTTTCCAATTTTAAAAAATACACGGAATGCAGATGATTAAAACAGTTATTGTACGTTATTTATTAATTTTATTTTTGTTATTTTTTAAGCCTTTTGTGTTAGTTTAATATTGTCCAACAATAAAAAATAGAACTTTACGAAATATATAATTCAGTGATTTTCTAATTTTTACCCTTATTAATTGTCTAACATGTAGCCAATGAAATTCAAGCAAAATTACATATTAAAATCGCTCATTTACCATTCATACAACAATTATTATTTATAATGACAATGAATAATTCAATTAAAATATTTAAATTAATTATATAATTTTATTAATAATTTTATATTATTATTAAATATTTATAATTTTTTTATACGAGCGCTTTTATTATCTTTTCAAATAAATCTCTGGCTAGCTTTTCTGGATTATTTTGATTATTATTATTATTTCATGTGTCATGTAATTATTATTTTAAATATAAAACTTGAATCCTACATTCATAAATGTTGATATTTTGAGTAAGTAATTTGAGTTTTGTCTAGTGTAATTTTATGGGAAAATGGGCAATTGTTTGCGCGTAAACTAACTAGTACAATATTTAAGAAAATTTTAATCTCTACAAATTTTAATGAAATTAAAGTAGAGAAAGCAAATAATTTGGTAAATCATTCAAAAATGGTTAAATGACAGAAATAGAGAGATGAAGTGACATTGTTACGTGTCAAGATTCCATAACAATGAAGCAATAAAAGATATTTATACACATTTATATTAACAATGGAGATAATGAATTAATCATTTCATTTTTTTTGACTGCATCATGTAGGTGGAAATGTGATGTAACAGTTTATTTATTTTTATTCTTTTGTCATCTGATGACAAACCTTTATAAGCAATCTATCATTTACCAATCTAAATAATATAAATTATTTTTCCTCATCGTAACTATTGAGACATAAATGCACTTAATTCACTTCAATGTTATATATTTTATATTTTACAATAAATTGCATTTAGTCAAATCATTTGACTTCATTGAAACTAACTATTGCAACTCAGTGACAAATTTAACAATTTCCCGTTCCTATTTAAAATTAAAATTGCATATTGACATCCACAAATGTTAATATAAGTTAAATTGGGAAGAGAAACTCAGTATTAGTCTGTTTCTATTAAAAAATGAAAGTAATAATATGTATTAATAACTTAGTGAGTTTATTAGTTTAAACTTAAACAACATAATGATTAAATAATTCTTGAATTTTCTTCCGTAGTCCTTACTTATACAAGTTACAACATTGGCCGAATGGTAAATATGACATTGGTAATGCACACACACACGCGCACGTGAACACACATTGAAAAAGTACCAAAGATCATGCACACACAAAACTACTGGCAAGGTAGTCGAGATTGCCACACACATTTGATCTCACTCTGGCAGTGGCATAGCCGTATTATCTAAAAAGTAAACGCGAATTCTGCTCATTCCTTTGTGTTTTAATGAGTATTTAGTCAACTCAGGATACTTCAGTGTTATCTTACCCCCAAAAATTAAATTATAAAATACAATTAAAATAACAATATAAAAAATGAGAGAATACATTATTGATGACGTTATTGAACATAATTGAACATGAATTTATTAAGGCTATCTGTGATTTATGTGATTATGTGAGTTTATGTGGCGCAAACGTGTTCTAAGCAACAGTGCCGATGTGTTCGACACTATTCTCAACGACATTGGTTTTCTGGCCACCTGGATGACCATTTACAAACTCTTTACAAACATTTGCTGAGTTTGTAACTGTGATTTAGAAAATAAATATAATAATTATATGTGTTCTTTTTTAATTTAATTTTTGGTGGTAAGATAACACGGAAGTACCCAACTCAGTTTTAGATTTTAAAGATTTCAAAACAACCTGTTTACTAAAAATAAATTAAAACAAAATGACCACTCCATTAAAACAAAAACCATATAAAACAATACGATATTTACATATCCACTGCTGCTTGGGTAATATGTAATAATTAGACCCCACCGACTTGTGTTTGTGAGATATTTATTTATAGAATATAAACCATTTCTCCTGCTAATAAACAAATTATATAAAATAAACAAATGTGAATAAATTCATTATAATAATTAGTCCAAAAACGTTTGCAACTGCAGAATCACAAAACAGTCACTGCAATGTTGGGAGGGGAGGGTGGGAGGGGGAGGAAGGAAATACATTTAATAAATTTTACTAATAAATCGCATCCCTTTAAATAATATTAAACATCTTTATTTGATTTTTCTCCCCATTTTATGCTGTCTTAATAAAGAGAAAATAATATTTCAATAACTTTATCATTAAAACCTCAAAGCGGTATTTCACTTTGATACAAGTTTCAGATCTAAATCGTGACTCTCATTAAGATGGAGGGGGGCGTCATTCATTTTAGATCAGGAATTTTTCAGTTTCTTTAAAAATCAATTAAATTTCACATTTATTTGATTTTTTATACAATTTTAAAATTAAAATAAATTTCACTGAGAAATCAGTTACTAAATTGACTGGATATTTCCGCTTGGCATGGATTATTTGATTATATTTTAATATTAATTGATTACTTTAAATTTAATTAAATTTTCAATAATTAATTTTAGATAAATCAATACTAACTTCGATTATTTAGTCCCATGAACATTCAGTTTTAATGAAATAATTAATTTAAATAAAAAATTAATAATAATAATAATATTAATAATAATAATAATAATAATAATAATAATAATAATAATAATAATAATAATAATAATAATAATAATAATAATAATAATAGTAATAATAATAATAATAATAATAATTGCATTTATTAAAAAACTTTACTATGAATTAATAAAGATATCGATGTTTTTATGATACTCACTGAAAAACATCGATACATTTACTGATTAATAGTGAAATGTTTTAATAAATATAATGTCAATTGAAAAGAAATCAAGGGTGAAAATTAAAAAAATTTCTTATAATACAATAAAGTGATAATTTAAAGCGTTTTGCTGCGAATAATGTACTGATTGAAAAAGTTTCGACTATAAGATAGTCCTTGTCAGTCTCAGGAATGTGCAATTTCTATAAAAAAATATTAATAGAAAATATTATAAAAATTATATTGACGATATTTCTTCTTAAAGTTAGTCATATTCAAACCTTATTCAAACAAATATTTCATGGTACCAACATTAGATCTGTCGTCACTATAATATTTTCATTAAATTCTTAAAATAAGAGGTCTAAGAGAACATTTCTTTAGGAAGTTTTGTTAAGATTTGTAGTTTTTCTCATTCCTTTGGTACTTTGCCATTATTCCTCCAGTTGTCATATGTTTACATTGAAATTATATTTTTATAAGATTCATTGGTAAACTTTACTATTTTTACAATTTTGACAACTAAAAAAACAGTAATATTAAGAGAAATTTAAAAATGTGTGAAATATGAGAAACTCCCGTTTTCTACCCATTTTGTCAATATACACCTTAATAATTCGACAAAAATAAACATAACAATTTTGTGAAATGCCATTAATTCCATTTCGTCTTCTTTTGCGTTCCCATTAAATAATATTGGGACAAAATAATTATTTTACAGAATAAATTTGACAATCATAAATTCTTCACATAAAATACTATTTAAAGTTATTTTGATTAAAATTGAATGTTTTTAATTTAATTTCATTTTTATACAAAATTAGGAATGGCAAAATTGAAAAATAATTGATTGTAATACATAATAACTGTAAATTATCGATAAGTGTTGTTAGACTGTGTGAATCGAGTATTAATTGTATCCAATTAAATTAATTAAAGATTCGAAATTCAAATATTTATTTTTATTTACAATATTCAAACAAGTTCATTATTTAACGCCAACAATATCTTGAGCAAATACACATCATTCTACAATCATTCTACTAATCTAAATTATATAATCATATTATAATTATATCTACAATTATTATTTACATACCATACTTCTGAAATTCTTAATTAATTAATACACAATATTTAAATTAGTTAATTAATTAAGTTAAGCTTCATTTATTCACAAGAGGTGAATCAATTGCTTTATAACATCGAAATGAATGAGTGCTGATCACATTTTTATTGTTATTATTATATAAAAATTATTAATTTAAATTAGCATATTAAAACATTTATAAAATTAAATTAAATATCAATTAAATAAAAGTTAATAAATTTATTTACATATTCATTTTATATAGTCTTCCCTATTTTGAATGAAAATCAATCCGACATGCTTTACAAAATTACTGAAGTTATTGCTAAAGAAAAATCGACAGAAATTACACAATCAGTTCAATAAAATGCTGTTTCGACCGATCTAATGTGTGCAACTTGTGATTGTTTATTTTAATTTGTATGTTGTGTTTATCGATTATTTTCTTTTGCATTCTGCTGATTGGAGCTTCGGTCTGTGCTTGCATATGTGTATTTTGTGTATGCAAACTTTCGTTGAATTAGTGTTAAACAATTTTGAATCAATAAAAGTTTTATTCAATTTTCTGCTGTTGATTGTATTGGAGTTTTTTCCAGGTGGTTTGTGCTTTATTATCGTGTTTTGTTAGAAATTTGGAATTATCTTTATGTTTTACTGGGTGAAATGAATTGCTTTTGAAATTTATAAATCTGAGTTTATCCTTTATCATTTAACAGCATAAATTGGAGTTTTCTGAAATTCTGGAATTCTTTTGGAATTTTTTAAATAATTTTCGATTTCAAAAAAGAGTAAAATTTCAATTTTCTTTTTGTAGGGAGTTTAAAAATTCATATTTAATTAAAACTAGTTAAAGAAAATTAGATTATTTAAAACAATTATTAATATTTTGTAACATCAGTTAAAAATAATTATGATCGATATCTGCATTAATATCAAAATTACAAATGCCTTAGTTGTTTCAATATTTGAATTAAATTGAATGGATTCAATTTTTTAATTTTTTAATAAATTGTTATGGAAAGAAGACTTCAATTAAATTGAGTTGAACATTTTTTATTTTTATTATGTATTTATTTCCATAAATTGACATGTGAAATTTTATATTCAAATATAATATTTTTCACCAACGGGTTCTCCATCACTACCTAAAGTCCCAAAGATTTTCTGAAGGTCCACAGTTGGACAATATTCTATCTTGCATATTTCTGGTTATTAATGAGTATAAGTGATATATTTGTCAAACGTTCCAGCTATACTTTTAAAAAGTAAAACACTTGATTTGCAAAAACAATTTAATTAAGTTAATAATTCTTAATTAATATTAATATTATTTGAAATATTTAAAAGAATTTTAAAACACTTGATTGGGGTGGGTACACATTCAGAAGTACTCGACGTCAGGGGCACTTGAAGATTGCTTTTGTAGTAGTTTTACAGATCTAACATATTTCCAACATTAAGTCATCTTAATTAATTATAGAGGATACTTGATATCAAAGACGAGAAAACATATTAAATACTTTAAAGAAAAGTCAGAAAAGACAAGAAACAAACTATTAAGGTTTTGAATTATTTAGTTGAAAGAAAACATCACGTTCTGAAAGGACTCGTTTAGAGAAAAACAATTTACGAAACAAAATCTTTTTCAAATGCTTTATTGGACAAGAAAATAAACGCATGTCGTTATGATATTATTTTTTTCATTGAGTAACTGTAGAGTTTACAGAACGTCTCTATGAAATATTCATATTAAAAGGCTAGCTCTGGAAACATTTGAAACATAGTTCATTATTTTAATTAAATATTATCACGGCAATAATAATAATAATAATATTAATAATAATAATAATAATAATAATAATAATAATAATAATAATAATAATAATAATAATAATAATAATAATAATAATAATAATAATAATAATAATAATAATAATAATAATAATAATAATAATAATAATAATAATAATAATAATAATAATAATAATAATAATAATAATAATAATAATAAAATAATAATAATAATAATAATAATAATAATAATAATAATAATAATAATAATAATAATAATAATAATAATAATAATAATAATAATAATAATAATAATAATTCAATTGAATACCATGTTGCAATAAGTGACATATGCAGTAGCATGTGACATCATTTGTCATTCATCAAGAACATATTGATTGGGTTAGATAAATTATATATTCGCTCATTGTTAAATATTGTATATTATATCTCACTTATACACTCTATTAAAAACCTCTTAAATATTTCTACCTTTTGAGCAATTCCATACCTTTCCATATCCTTTATCGCACAATTTTCCTGTTTTTTTAAATATAAGTCATATCAATATTTCTCGACTTTAGTAAGCAAGTTGGTACTGTAAATTTCATAATGCAGAATTATTAATTCGTTTCTTTGTCTTATCTTTATTATTATCTTTATCTACAATTTCTCTTTTTCTTGAATTTTAACATTCAAAATTTCTGTGTAGTCCTTCTAAAATTCAGGACAATAATAATGGTATTATGTCCATTATTTCTGGACAATTCATTTGTGTTGTGGTAATATAGACTAGAAAAGGTTTTTGTAATCTGTAGGGTTCTATACATAATTCTAAAAGATTTTAGGATAAGATTACTTTAGGAATATCAACATTTAGTATTCTGCTTTCTTTTTGTCATTTGTCCTCCCGTCTTGTCATTCATGTTTTCATAACAAATTCAAATAACTTAACAAATTTTTCCTAGAAAAAGTCATTGAAAATTTGTTTAATTAATATCTTTTTATAAATTTATAAAGTGTTTAATTAGGATATTGTTCTTAGCAAAATTGATTCTGAAAGGGAGAGAATGAAAGGTAAAAATGAGATTTCTTGTGGATAATTGATAGAAAGCTATTAAATCTAATCCTATGGTCGGATTATAATCTTGACCTCAATTGTACTGTGATTGTAATCTTTGTCAAATTAAAATTTGAGAGAAACTTTCTTCATTATAATGACATAATCTCTGTTATTTTCTCGTCAAACTTTTGTTCTTTTTCAGTTTCGCTACTTACATTTATTTCCCTGTCAATTAGTTTAACTATAACTCTAATGTAATTGAATTGAAATATTTGATTACCTTGACTCGATTATCATATGTTTAATTGATTATGATAATAATATTAATTAAAATATTAATTAATATCATTATTGAATTATTTACTGCTTTATCTTTTGGTTTCTCATTTGATATTGTTTTAATTCAATAATTATTGTATGTTGACACACTTGATAAAAGCTGTGCTGAAATATCGTGTACCTTATACATTGTATTGATATTGATATATTACAAATATTAATATGAGAATTATTGTAAAAGAACTCATATTTATTAAGGTTTTTATATTATTCAATTTAAAATTTAATTTCTCATTACAAAATTTTCTTCAGATCAATATTTTGTTCAAATTCCTGTTAGAGATAGTAAATGTCTTCTTGAGGTTCAATGAAATTGATCTAGAAACTCAAAAGATATAAAGACATGAGAATGAAACTGATAAATAACCTGTAACTCAATAAAATGAACTAAATGGTTTGGAACTTGAAATACTTCAAGAGCATCCGAAAGGGTTGGTGAAAAGGTTATAGTTAAGAATATCTATATTAAGAATATATAGTTAATGAGAATATATATATAATATATATATAGGCCTTGATTTAGCCTTAGACTGACAAGGGTGAAACCTAGGACCCGTCTGGCGGGGCCCCAAATTTTGTATTATTATTATAAAAACTTATTATATCTATTAAATTTATTTGCAAATTATTATATTTATATAATATAAGTAAAGTATTTAATTATATTACATATTATATTTAATACAATACCTTTCTAAAGTTGCTGTTAAAGATTTTGCAGAGAAAAATTCTAGAAGAAAATGTTTCTAAATTAATGTTTTTTTATTTTTGAATAGTATTTCATGTTTTTATCTTTTATATATGAATAAATGTAATATTATTTTCGAAATTACACAAATTATTTTAACTATATAACAGCAGAAAAGCAATTAAGCTTATTGTTTAAGTAATTTAGCCTTGATCCCCCTCAAGAGTAAATATATATATATATATATATATATATATATTAATTTCTAATTTCAAATAATTTTATAGCATTCTATAAAGAATCCACTTGAAATCAATTAATGTTAAAATAATGTCCAACGGTAGAAAAACTTAATCATAAATAAATTGTTTCCACAAATGAAAAAGCAGCTACTAAAAAAGTACAAATGTCCTGGACCCTTTCATATATTAACCGGTATAATTTTGGTATTGTTATAATTATTATTATTTTCATTTGTGAACAAATATTAGTGCTAGACCTTCAAGAGGATTAAATGACCATTCAATTAAAGGTTATTCAACAAAGGTTTCCACTGTCTCAATTAATTGTTATTAATGTAATCAAATATAATTAAATTATTTGAAAAATTATTCCTTTAAGTGATTAATAAAATAATTCGGTCTCATTAAATTTTGCCGTGAAAATCTATTTAAAATAGTTCAAGTGTAAATCTTCAATGAAAATTCATAATTCAGTCGTGACGACTAGTAAAAGGAGAAAATTTCATTTTGTATTTTTCTTTTTTTGATATTTTTGTTAATATTTTATTTTTTGTAGTAGGCCTTAATTAATAAATACTTTTACTATTATTATTTATTATTATTATTATTATTTGTATCAAAATATTTATTAAATTATAAAATATTAAATCTGCCAGAATTTAGCTAGAACGTTCAAGTGCTTGCTGGTGTTCTTTTTCAAATTTGCTTTCTGTTTTTTCATTTATTTAATTTTGATTTAATAAATCAAAATTATAATTAAATGAAATTTAAATTTTACTGAAAGTTTCCTAAAAGCTTTTCAATTTTTTTATTAAATCGGTTTTATTAATTTAATTAAAGCTTATTATTTACATTAAAATATGGTTAATGTTAAAATTGTTTTTTTGTTACGTTCGTGACATGGTCAATAATTAATCTGTGACAATATTTGGTATATATTCTGATCTCATATATAGTTTTACATGTAATGGATGTAATGCAACATACATTGGAGGGATTGCCTGTCATGTCTGTACTCAAGTTTGAGAGCATGCTCTGAGTAATATTATTGAGCATAATATGACAAAAGTTGAAAATTGGTATGTTCAATTTTAAAGTGTTATCTAAAGATTTCAAAAACTATTGGTATATTATTATATTTTTATTGAATTTGTCTAGTGCCTGACAGCCGACATCATCGAACTGTCAAAATATATTGCGTTTATAAAAAATTAATAAATCTACAAAGTAAATGAAATTCAGAACAATCATTAAAATTCAACCGAAACTTCGTTTTACATGGGGAAATTTAGTTTTTGGTCTAGTTATAATGAAAATAAATAAACTATTTATAGTCAACAATATTGTAACAACAATTAAGTATTGTTTGTGTCAACTAGTGATAAAAGTTTACCATTTATTTTCACAGCATATTTTATTTACACAAAGTTCATATACTGTCATTTGATTTCATTCTCGATTCTTATTAAATTTAAATAAACTAGGGGCTCCGCCCCTGCTTGCTTCGCTTCAACAACCCCTTTAGAACGTGGGATTAATGTTAAGGTAAATATCCAGGGTATTCTTGGACAGGAGTAAGATTCAATTTATAAATATGTTTACATAACTATGATAAAAGATAATAGCATATATCGTTTCAAAGTAATATACAACGATAAGCACATAAGAAAAGATATATGATAAAAAAAATTAAAAAAAGTAAAATTCGGGGAGGGGACCCCTTAGCATTTTTATATATAGAGAGATTACATTAGTACGCATTTACAATTTTATTTAATTAGAATGATTTTTTTACATATGCAAAAATATTTGCGCACCATTTGTTTATTTGTTGTCTAACAATAATTTATTTAGAAATAAAAACAAAAAAAGACTAAAATAATATTACTTTCGTTAATCCCACTTTATACAATATTATGGAGGAAGGAAGGAAGGGATGGAGTAATCTTTTATTTATTTTCATTATGATTATAGATGAAATTATTTGCACTATATATTGGACAATTTTTTAATAGTGAAAATAATTTAAATTTTATTTTATTCACAATTAATTTTCACAGAATTTTTTATTATTAATTCAATTAAATATAGAAAATAAAAATAATTAAGAATTAATTGTAATCTCTATTTTCATTGGCTAAAATTTAAATTAAACAAACGTTTTATAATGAATTGAACGAAACGAAGTAAAAATAATTCAAATAATCTAAAAAAAACAACGAAAAAAAGTCATTTTTTATATAGAGAAACAAAATCCATCTGTTTTGTAATTTATTTAAATGAGGTGCATTCGGAGCTTTCTACGTAGCTCGGCAGGCGGCCACCAATAAATAAAAATATCGAAAATGAAAATGTATTACCAAGAAATCCCATGGGAGCACAGTTCCGTCAACCAAATCAAGATTGTATTAAATCAAAAATACAAGTCAGATTGAAATTGAAATATTTTTCCCAAAAATTATATATCATTCAAACAAGAAACTAATGAATGAGTTTAACCTGATTTACTAAACAATCCAATTGACGAACTCAATGATACTTCAAACACTTTAATCATTTTGAAATCTTAGGGGACTTTGTTTGAATCACTGAACTCTTTCTGAGTGATGCTTTGCATTTGTTTTAATCTATTCATTTGAACTCAAATACTTTATGTAATATTACGCTGCTGTTCTTCAACAAATAAACATCCCAGTAATTGCCTCTGGTTCATATATTCAGGAGATTCGTATAGATGCGTACTAAGCTATAATTGCGCCTTGTACACTACATTAATAGGACGCCCCACCCTCCCTTTTTTACCATACCGAATATGGAAAACAATATCAAAGATATAAATTCGATTTTATATAAGCTCCATTTTTATTAATATTTATATATATATTGAACAGTAAATAATTGTTTATCTGAATGTCCCCATATGAAACAGTATTGTCCACAATTCAATTTGTTTTTATCCAGTTTTATCCCGACGTTTGTCCCAAACAGCATTTTAATAATAATGATGGTGATAATAATTATAATAATAATAATAATAATAATATTTTAAACAATTAAATGATAATTTAAACCTTTTTTAATACAAATGAAAAAAATGTCGACTATATTATAGAAGCCTTTTTCAATTTCCTGGAATTTAGTTTCTTCTATTTTCTATTTAAAATTTTTTTAAATTAAATAACGTCTAAAATTCAAAAAATAAACACTAAAAATATTTTTAAAATTTTTAAAGTTTCTATAGTTAGCTAGCATCTAAAGAAGCGATTCTCATCATAACCAGACAGCCAACAATCAACACTAAAGAAGAGATCAATGAAATCATCGATTTGATTTTTTTGTTTTCGCCCTAAGAATGGCTTTTTACAAACGTTAAATTAAAAATTTCAAAAGAAAAAAGTTTATTATTATTTTTAACCAATGAGAGTAAGAAAAAGAAAATAAAAGAGAAGATCAAAAATCATTTTGAAAATAGAAGAAATTGACAATGGCTATCTTATAGTCGACAATTTTTTCATTCATATTAAATATATTATTCGCAGCAAAATGCTTAAATTATCATTTAATTGTTTAAAATTTAATTAATGTTGCGACCAATAATTCATCACTTAATAATAATAATAATAATAATAATAATAATAATAATAATAATAATAATAATAATAATAATAATAATAATAATAATAATAATAATAATAATAATAATAATAATAATAATAATAATAATAATAATAATAATAATAATAATAATAATAATAACAACAACAAAAGTAATAAACTGGGGTTTAATATATTAATTCCTATTAATATAATATATTTAGTGAGGAGGAACTTGAGCAGAGTAAGAGAATTCATTGAAAGATGACAAAAGTTTTGTTGCATCTCTTTATCATATCTTCAAAGGATATTGGATTTATTTAATTAATATTTAATTAAGAAGCAACATATAAGAAACAGTAATTGAGATAAATCAGTTGTAATTATTTTAAATAGAAACCACACACACACATCACACACATATATATATATATAATCCAATATTAACCAATTAAAACAAAAGAGTCCCATTTCAACATATCAATTAATACAAGGTGAAATTACTTTAAAAATAATAAAAATTTCAAAAACATGTTTGAGGGGCAAATTAAAATACAGGAAATAAGGAAATGAATAAAATTAATTAATTCTAATAATTATGAATTTAATTAATTTGTTAGAAAATGTCATTGAAATCGTTTGATTTATATTCTTTGTTGTTGTCGGCTTGATTTCCGAAACTTCATATTCATTATTGCAAAAGAAAAATAATAAAAAATTTGTTTAGAAATAATATTCATGAATATTTTTACAAAAATCAATAATTATAAAATAATTATTTTTTAGGAAATTAAATATTAATTATTTGAATTATTCGCGGGCCAAAAATTTACAATGAAATCGAATAGTTTAAGTTTTCGGATGGCTTTTCTTTTAAAATAAAGTTGTTATTGTTACATTCAATGCGATTGCTAATGGCAGAATAGTTTCACAATTGTTTGACTCTCATTTTATGAACACCAGATATTATTCTATTCCAGTTAATTAAGGACCTCCATCGATGTCTTTGCAAACTGTAATTGTGTTTACGCCTATTTGGTGGCGCAAGGATTAATCTGGTTATTCATACGCATAGTTTGTAAGATATTAGATGTATTATTATATGTATATTACGTGTACAACCAGAAACAAAAAAAGAGAATGAGACTGAATGTGAAGAAGAAGAAATTATGAAACGCGTTAGTCATAATATGGCACTGAATTCTGTTGAAACTAGATTGGAGAAGAAGTGATGAATGGAGCCAATGTTAATTATCTATATTGAGCATTTAGGAACCTTCGTAGCTTATTGCCTTGAATTTTGTGTTTTATGTGACAAAAGGATAAATATATTGGACAGGGAAATGTCCGGTAAGTGAGAATGGTGTAGCCAATGTTCTGAAACTTGTGGTCATTTAGGCAATTGTATTTGAAGTGGTACTGTAATGATTGTGGTTTCCTTCGGGATATAAGTGTCCATGTAGTTGTCATATGGCCATTACAAGGGAGTCATGAAATGTACAGTGAACTTACGCTTTGATAAAATGCCTATAAAACAATACGGTACATAAGAAGCACTGATTCTGAGTTCTGGAATACAGTTGCTAAATGCTTCCATTTGATCTAAATTTTGATATATATTTCGGATTTTATATTCATGGAAATGGAGAAAGTTTTCCTCAAAGTTTGTGCCATGTTTCGTGAAATAGAATCAAATATATAAAATATCTTCTAGACAGTAAAGCAAAGTCAAAAGAATTAATCTTCCCAGCCCTGAATGGGAGAAGGAAGTGGTGATTATTACGGCATATCTAGAAATATCTAATGTTCAAAGCTTTCTGGGCTCTTCATGACTTATATTGAGGGGGAGGGGAGGAGGATTTATAGCTAAAATGTACATGCAAATATTTGCGTTTCGTTCTTATTTCGAAATGGTCGCCAAATGAAACCAAGAAATAATAATAATAATAATAATAATAATAATAATAATAATAATAATAATAATAATAATAATAATAATAATAATAATAATAATAATAATAATAATAATAATAATAATAATAATAATAATAATAATAATAATAATAATAAAATAATAATAATAATAATAAAAATAATACAAAAAGTAAAAGAATTCCATAATTGTCAACAAAAATCTAACAGAAGTCCTGCTGTTGCAAGTTGTGCATTTCCTAAAAAGTTTGCATGTTTACAGCTAACAAAATAAATATTTCACAAAATATAAGAAATACTGGATAAACAAAAAGTAATATATTAATATAAATAATTAGTTGATATCAAGTTTCAAGGAAATGTATTAATAATGATATTTTTCAAATTTTTCAACATTTACTTATTTTAGTTTACGTGACAGAAAAGCGCATTTCTTTTGAAAACATATTTTAAAATTAAAACAAACAATCTGAAAATTAAGCAAAATTTTTTTCTAAATCCAAATAACGTGTTTCCTGAATTCCAAGCTCGGAAATCATTCTCATTTCCTTGGAGGATGTGGTGTACTGATATATTATTTTTGTCAATTAATATCGGATTAGATTACTGATAATAATTATCATAATAATAATAATAATAATAATAATAATAATAATTATAATAATAATAATAATAATAATAATAATAATAATAATAATAATAATAATAATAATAATAATAATAATAATAATAATAATAATAATAATAATAATAATAATAATAATAATAATAATAATAATAATAATTATAATAATATTAATAATACTAAATACAAGAATTATTATAAGAACATTTTTCACTTTTCACCTCTAATTTATTTTCAATTGACATTGTATTTATTACAAAATTGATTATCAATCAGTAAATATATCGATGCTTTTTTGGATGTTCACGAATTTTAAGCACTGCCTTTTTCAAGTGATTTTAATCTAAATTTTAGATCAAAATCACTTGAAAAGGACTGGTCGGAAAATTTGTGATTATCAAAAAATACTTTACTGATTCAATTTTTTAATAAATACAATATAATAATAATAATAATAATAATAATAATAATAATAATAATAATAATAATAATAATAATAATAATAATAATAATAATAATAATAATAATAATAATAATAATAATAATAATAATAATAATAATAATAATAATAATAATAATAATAAAAATAATAATAATAATAATAATAATTATAAAATAATAATAATGATAATGAGAAAAGTCAATATTTAGTGAAAAATTAAATGAGAAATCCCCTGGGATATATATGTGAATCAATAATATAGTATATTAAATTAATGAAAAATATTGTCATTTGTTAGAAGTTGAATAAATTACTGTCAAAAACAATTAAGACTCACGACATAGGAAGAGCTGAGGTACAAAAACATGCTGGCTTGGACAAACGCATTGGCCAGCTCCTGGGTGGCACATGCTGCCACTGACATGGACACAATCTCGGTCTATTCTGCATTGAAGGTCCGTGAGCACTGGAATTTATAAATCACATTTATCATCATAAAAAACATAATTCGGCAGAGTTAGAATATATTGAAATTTTAATTAAAAATCTGCCAGTATTTACCTAGAAGAAAATCTCATAAACCTATCAGAGTCCTCCAATATCTGTCATTGACATCCGGAATATCTTCATCTAATATGATGGCGGGATTTCCCCAGCGCTTGTCGACGAGAGTCTCATTGTTGACGAGTAAATCTCTAATCGTTGATATTCCCGACTTAATTGCAGACTAGAATGTCCAGTAGGTCTTTTCATTAGTTTTCACGCCATTCTCAGTATTTATTATTATTTTAAACTGCTTTCAACTGGTTTCCCAAATCCCACAATGTAAAGAGATAATTATAGCCCTGTTAGAAAGGAAATATCTCACTGGTTTCTGTATTTACATGTCATCTTATATTAATTATTATTTTGATTGAATTTGTTTTAATAGTTAACCCTTTATGTCTACTGTCATTCTGTAAGCATATGGCGGGAACCATTTTCAACTTAAGAGCGATAATTATAAGAAAATTCATAAGCAATATTACATAGACTCAACTATTATATTATCTGATAGTAATTTTTGACCTTGAACCTTCTCGGATAAAGAATCTTTCAAAAGAAAAGAATAAATTTTAAAATTTTACTCAGATAATCAAGATGCCGGGTAATGAAGGGTGGTTAATCTGGGTGCCGGGTAATGAAGGGTGGTTAATCTGGGTGCCGGGTAATGAAGGGTGGATAATCTGGGTGCCGGATAATGAAGGGTGGTTAATCTGGGTGCCGGGTAATGAAGGGTGGATAATCTGGGTGCCGGATAATGAAGGGTGGATAATCTGGGAGCCGGATAATGAAGGGTGGATAATCTGGGTAGCCGATAATGAAGGGTGGATAACTAACTTTTACTCATGAGTCACTGACAATTAAATAATGAACTCAGGGCAGCTATAACGATTTGATGTTTGCTGGATGAAGGTTTACTTCTAACATTTACTTCTTTACTAACATGACGAAGCTTTCTTGGAGAATACAAATGTCTCATAAAACCAAGCTCTCTTCTCTTCATTTATTAATTTATGGTATAAATGGGTGCCAAACCTTTTTTGACTTTCCGAAATGTGAATTCCTTAGCAATATAGTTAATGAACCTTTTGTAGCGATTACATAATCTTGGTATATCAATGGTATATCAATGCGTATAAATGCGTAGAGAGGATATACTCTCAATGTTATCTTATGAAATATTTTTATTTGTTTTAGAGATGTTTCAAGAAATTGAACTTATTTAAGTTCAAGGAGACCCTCAGATAGGAAAATCAAAGAAAATCTGATAAATCCTTTCATTATTTCTGAATGATATAAACGACAAAAATTCTAGAAAAGCAATCTGTTTAATTCAGTAATTCCTTCCTTTGGTAAGACTCAAGGAAATATATTTAGACATCTCAAAATGCTTCTTTTCCTATTAGTACTTCAAGGTGGATGCACCAAGAATCTTTGTTTCTTTTGTCTTATGGGACAATATAGGTATGTCAAATCATAGAATTTTGAAAGAACGTCTAACAAAAGATTACTAAAGGCGAGCTACTCTTGTAAATGTGAACGAAAGATTAGATGAAATAATGATGAATGACAACTTATGGAACTTGTGTAAGGACAACGTAGGTATAAGAGAAGAAAGAGATCAAATGTACAAATAATAAATGTATATATATACATATATATACGAATTATTTTTTGTTACTTCTAAGTTTTGTAAGTAATATAAAATATTTTTATATTTTGTATTATTTAAATGAAATTTTATTTTTTAAGATATTTGTTTTACTTTTATAAAATATTTTATACAATTTTTCTGTTCTAAGTTCAACATTTATGCAAATTCCGAGAATCCCGGGACCCACAAGAATATTGTTCTAATATTTCCGTTTCTCGGGAACAGAAAATGCCGGGTAAAAGTTACCCTCTAACCATTTCCAATATCAATGATCTGTTATAAACAAATTAATGTATAAACATTCAAATTATTAGCATGGGATTACAATTAAAAGAAGATTCAACCAAAACAGATAAAAAGTGAATCCATCATTAGTATTGCTAAAAATGTCCCATTCTAGATGAAAATGGTCTGTATAAATGATGAGCAAACACAAAAATATAAATAGTTATTAATATATCATTAATATTACTAATGAAACTAATAGTTAATTCCATTTTTTGTTTTAATCCGTATATGAAAAGTTAGGAGAAAATTATAAATAAATTGTTAAAAGCTATTCAAAATGGTTACAATAGGTTTTTAAATTATAATTATTGTTAAAGAAATAACAATAATAAAGGATGTTATTATTATATAATATAATTGTGATATAATTTATAATATCACTATTAAAAATTTAATAATGAAGATTTTCGTTATTATTAATATTATTATTAATATTATTATTAATATTATTATTAATATTATTATTATTATTATTATTTTTATTATTATTATTATTATTTAAAACAATAAAATGATAATTTAAGCCTTTTGCTGCAAATAATGTATTTAATGAAAGAATTTTCGACTATACAAGGACTAACTTATAGTCGAAAATTTTTCATTAAATACATTATTTGCAGCAAAAGGCCTAAATTATAATTTTATTGCTACCAAGAAATCATCATTTTTATTATTATTATTATTATTGTTTCTGCCGATTTTGGCGTGTTTTTTTGTATCGCGTCTGTGTGTGCGGTATGGATAGACCGATTCTGTTGTTAGTGTGCGCACACAGACGCAAGTAATAGGTATTTCATATTTTTTTATGTTAATTA
>CAUHTR010007527.1:70967-214107 GCA_959609185.1 Schmidtea polychroa | reverse complement strand
ACATACTGAGGCAGTAGTTGAATCTGTATCGATGAGTGAGAGATAGAAATTCCATCCATATTAGCTTGCGTTCAACACAAGTCTCAATCACTTCGCTAATCCTTTCAATCCAAGTGACAAGAGTAGTCGATAATGAATTCGAAGTAGGAGATCATCTGAAACTTCTGAGATTTCGTCGTCACCCCAATAGAGACCTTTATGAATCTGGTGAGGCTATTTGAAGCGCGATTCGTTTGTTGTGGCAGATATAATCATAGGTGAGCATCAACATAATTCCATCACAAATTAGGGATCCATGTACACTCGCGAGCCACTAAATTTTTCGGCACTATGCAATGTTGTAGTTAAAATGAATCTTAGAACAGAAACCTAGATAATTGTCTCGCGATCAGTAGACATTTCAATCAGTACACGATAACTCGTCGAGTCTGTGCTTCCTTTCAATAACAGTAATACCGCCTGCATTCACACTTGTTAAAGTAAATAAATTCATCACAAATTCCGAATAACAATAAACTTAGTCGAACATTAACGAGGACGGAAGTGTCACTCATCAGGCTCAACCTGAGTGTCACCGATCACTATACCTAAATATTGATATTTGTGTATCCCTGATTGACGATTTCCATGGCAGCATCCGCATCTCGAGCAACAGCATAAGGTCCGACAACAACTTAATACCGAGAAACAGGCGTAGGCAAAACCAGAATCATACATATCATGTAAACATCCTGAATTTGTTAATTAATCACGAGTCAGGCGATTAGCTGTCCAACGGAAAAGTATACATCTGTGGGTGAAATACGCCCGTTTGCACTGAATAAACGCATCTATAATATGGGTTGGTATGTACAACCCACATTATAGATGTATCATTATTTGTGATTGAATTTTTTGGAATGTGGTTAGACATAATTATGTGGTAAATACTTATTTAGTTATTTTATTTAGCTATTTTAACTATTTGTATTTAGCCATTTTAGAAATGGCTTTCAAGTAATTTTTTTTTATTTAAAGTAAATTTTAAGACTTGAATTTTGATCCATATAGATATGAGATCATTATTGAAGTTGTTAAATATTACTTTTAATCACGAATATAATTATAAATTATTTTTAATTAATTTTCAGGGATTTTTAGGAATTTTATGACGTTTAGTTTTAAGTATTTTGGAATTATTTCGAAAAATGTGAGTCAGATATATTTTTAATTATAATTAAATAAATCGATCACAAAAAATATGTATGTTTTTTAAACAATTTGGGAAAAATCTTCTAGTATGAATCAAATAATTTTTTTATTTTTGTAATATTTTTTTCTGAGCTCAATATGAGAGGCTTCTTTCAGGAAATCAAATCTGGATTGAAAAGACTTTGAACCAAATTCATCTGCTCTTGAAAATTTCATTAAAAATATATTTTTCAAAATTTTCAGCGATCTTTTTTTTCTAAAAATTGTCTAAAATAGAATTATTATAGAAACGTATCTCAGTGGTGCATTTCGATGAATCAAAGGTTTGTATGTGTTTTTTAGTATGTGTTGTGTTTGTGTGCAGTTTTTAATTTTTCTTCTACTTTTCAGATTTCTATAGTATAATATGTATCTGACTGCACTCTAAATGAGAACATCAACGTGAAATCAAAGTAAATATGTGTTTCTATAATGTAAGATTATTGATTTTTTGTTATATTATAGGAAACGGTTCTCAGTGGCGTTTAGTGTAGCATGAGTGATGAGAATGGAAATGCATGCATGCAGCGTAGTAGATATAATCAATAACTAATTAACCGGGAAAGTGAATGATATAGCATTATTTTCATTAGATGATTTTCTAAATGTCCCTATTAGTTCTTGAAACATTACCGTTATTTGATTGATTCCCAATTTCACCACCAATTCCCGAAGAACCGATCAATAACATCAATACTATTAAATAGTTACAAGTTTTGTCATGGGTTTCTCAATAATCAGTCTATGATATTGACTGTAATTAAATCAGTTTAAACATTTTCAACTTCTGTTTATTACCAAAGTACCTATTAGCCACAGAGTTACGGGTATTAATAGAATCCATAACTAAAACTGTGTTAACACGTTTATTATTAAAACACAAATATTATTAAAACAAATTATAACGTTAATTTGTTTGAGGAGTTTCTAAAAAATAATAATTAATGTATAAGTAAGGATTTCAGCATACAATCAAACATGCACAACATCATACCATTATTTTAATACAAATTACAAAACGCCTCACAGTACCAATAACAGTGACAATATCAATTTAGATAATAAAATTTTATTGATTCATGGATAAAAATCCGTTAAAATTTATATAAATAAAACAATTTCGAATCTTCACAATAAATTTCTCCAATAAAGCTGGGAACCCCTAAGCCATCCACTGATCAGATTCATTGTCCCCTAACATCGAAAACCTTTTATGGTGATTCCGAGAGGTAGTGAGTAAAATCACGGAAACGAAAGACCGCTGTGGGAGATGGGTTATGGCGCGGTAAAGTGGTAGGAGTAGAGGCAGATCTGTACAAAGGAACGGGGGATACAATTTTTTCCTACCTATTATCCCTGAGTTGGTATCCGGGGGGTTTAGCGGTTCACGAAACTTACCCCAGTATTGATGATGCATAAATAAATTTCAATGACCTGTGTGGAGGTATGGCGTTGGACTCACCAATAACATCTTTGTCTTATCTAGATGTCGGAGCCGAATTTTGCCAAGCTGTGCTTCTCTAACGTGGACAAAAATGTGACAATACGACAGTTACACATGGAGATTGAGTATCTTAAGAAACGCGTCGACCTACTAAAGAGACATGGTTCTCCCCACCACAGATGAAAAAAGAGAAACGAAAGATTCTACGTTTGAAACACTGTCGAGATAGTTTGCTGGAGGAAAATCGTAGCCAGCGACTCACAATTAAAGTCCAATCAGGAACCCTTCACCACATCTACTTTGAAGTGGAACTCCGAAAACGAGTCGCCGAATCATATGGACCACGGCAACTTCAATCTTGATTGACCCGTAGTTAGAGATGCACGTCGAGGCTCTAATGCGAGAAACCGAGGATGCACCATTTTGACAAGTTCAATCAGGAGAACGGGCGAACTCTGCTTCACACCATATCGTAGAGGAACTATAGCGTAGACTCATCCTGTGTTAAGACTCGTGTCGACGTGTTTGGTTGCCAATTACTTGGAACTCAAGTATGATCCATTTTTCTATCTGTCGAACTGTGTGACTGTAATATTGAGGTTCTATGTAATGTATTAATTTTTCGTTCTTTAAATTATAAGCGTGCATTTCAAAGACTTGTCTTCTTTAAATCAATATTAAAATGAAACGATGGCGTAAATGTGAATGAGATAGTTTGTAATCAACCTCGTTGGACCAGAGGTTGTGAGCGTAATAACCTACGATTGATATGGATGTAAGGCCTTCTATCAGCATTCATGAACGCGTATTGAGAATATCATGAGGAGTAGTTCTAACGCAGGAGCTCAGCTTCTCATGGATTCCCTAGCATTATGTGCAGCACCAACATGGTCGTCGCCATGGGTACATAGGTGGTTAAACGACAAAATCATTTTTGGGCGTTTAAGAAGGAGTCTACCCGAGTATCCACCACTACTCCTAACAACTGAAAAATCAGACACACCACTAGGCGCCCAACACTCACTTCGTGCGAGTATTCACCTAAGCGAGTGTCGGATGGTAAAGCAAGTTGTTGTATCTTTGGTTGCGTCGGAAACGGCACGCACAGGTAAAATGTGGATTATCTGAGACCCAACATTAGTCTCGCTTGTCTACCCATTGTGCGCTGGACTGCTTATCATTGATTTTCTTCCGGTGCACACCGATTGAACCTTAATTTATCTAACTTCTGTGGTGTGCCAAACGATTCTACCACGAGTTAAAAATGTTAATAAGAAAATTTGGTCTATTCAAAATTTCAGCATAGTTTAAATGGTGACTGAAATATATACTTTAATTTTGGTGTGTGAGTATGTGTGTGTGCACTGATTCAGTAAAACAAATTTGAATTATTTTAATTCTGATAAATTTTGAATTTTGATTTTTATCAATTTTAATGGTGATTTCTTATAATTTACGATTAATTTTATTTTCTAATTTTTATATTTAATTTATTTTTAATTAATTTCGCCACCATGATGGATTGTGTTTTTTCTAGAGTATTCTATACTACTTTAATAATTTTATTAAATAATTCCTATTTCTTTTAATTCTTATGTTATTCCATTTTAGTTTTTTGATAATTTAGTTTTTAAATTGTTATATTTTAATTAGCTTCAACTAGTTATTTGGTGACTATGATAGATTTCCATTGAATATTCTAGGATTTCTCATTATTTGTAAAATAATCGTAACACCTAATTCGTTTCTTAATGCTGTCTTGTGGAAATCTTTTCCATTTTCATTCCTCCTTTCTTTCATCGCTATTATTTAAAATTTGTGTTTATCATTTTAGTGTTATGTGAATTTTTTAATGGTTTTTATTTGATTTTTACCGTATTTGTAATTTAACTTTACTTAGTGTAATTTCCGGGTGCTATTTTCCGACGTATTTTGATCACGTTACCACTCAGTGAGCCTACAATTAGTTTTTGCTCAATACCAGTAACGGTATCATTGGCGTAAATATCAGGGAAACTTCACTGAGGCACTAATGAATAGAGTTAGCCTATAGCAGCCACTCCTTCAGCGATCATTGATTTTCGAATTTTCTTCAGGGCAACACAATGACAGATGGCATTTCATGTGAAAAATATAGGTAAGTTCAATCGGTCGAAAGAATGTATTTGATCCTTTTTTCTGCTTTTTTTCATTATTGTCCATTTTTTGTTGGATTTTTAGTGTAAGCATATCTTGGCATGAGTTTGGTTTCATTAACAATTTGGTTGCTCATGAAACTGTATTGAGATTCTTATTTCTGGCGTGATTCCAGTTTAAATTTAATTGTTTTTTAAAAGACTCAATTTCCACCATAAGTGTATTTATTACATAGAAATACTATTTAACTTTTGCAATTACTTATAAAGGTATAACGATAATAATTCACCTAATTTTAAAATATTGAATATCATTATGCAATGATATAATTTTAGTAAAATAATAAATAAAATAATAATAATTTTATATTGAAGTTAAATAATTTTACTAATTCTAAGAATAAAATTAGATACTGAAGTTATAATATTTTTAAAAATGATTACATTTATCTTCATTGTTTGATTAAAATTCATCAAGTTTTGTTTGGCTATGTACAAATTACTGTAAATTTGAATATTTTGAATGACAACTAGTAAAGGTGCCAGTCAATATAATAAATTAAATTGGGAAGAATCAGATTTTCCAATCGTTTGTGAAACATGTTTCGGAGAAAATCCTTTTTTAAGAATGACTAAAGAAAGATTTGGTAAAGAATGTGGAGTTTGCTTGCGCCCGTTTACTGTTTTTCGTTGGCAGTGTGATAATGAAGGAAAATTTAGATCAACTGAAATATGTCAAGTATGTACACGGACCAAGCATGTTTGTCAATCTTGTATAATGGATCTTGATTATGGACTTCCTGTTCAAGTTCGAGATAAATTCCTTAATGTTGAACAGGATTTACCAACAGCTCCTGTTAATTTAGAATATAATCAACAGATGATTGAAAAAGAAATCGAATTAAATGGAGATATTAGTTCGCCTTATAAAGATTTCTCTGCTCCTGGGAAAATGACCAATAATACAATTCGTATGTTATCGAAAATAGCTCAAGCAGAACCGTATTCACGAAATAAACCGAATATATGTACTTTTTATATGAAAGGAGAATGTAAAAGAGGTGAAGAGTGTCCGTATAGACACGAAAAGCCAATAGAAATATATGATCCAGTAAATGAGCAACACATTAAAGATCGATATTACGGAATAGATGACAATATTGCTCAGAAAATAATAGAGAAATATGAGAGTCTACCGAAATTAGTTCATCCAGAAGATAAACATATAACGACAATTGATGTGTTTGGTCTCCCGGAACACTATCAAGAGAAAGATGTGAAAAACTATTTTTATCAATTTGGTGAAGTTCGAAGTGCTAGACAATATGAAGGATGTCGGTGGTCTGTTCAATTTGCGTTAAGGGAATCAGCTGAAAAAGCTGCTCAATTGATTTATGATTGGAGCCAATTGGGTCATACGGTTAGTATGAAATGGTCCAAATTTAGTTATAGTGAAAATCAAAATTCATCAGTTCCAACAAAACAGCTTCCCGTTGGTTATACTAAACCTAAATTATTACCACCGCTTCCTCAACCGAAAAAGAGTGTTTTATATCCTTCACAAGATCCAGAAAGATTGGGAAATAAAATTTTATGAGATTTTCGTTATTAATAAATTATTTCATATAATTTTTATTTTATTTGTAAAGATTTAAGACGTTTTGTCATTAAAATAGGTTTAGTGAATGTGATAATGGCCTATTTGTAAAAATATCGCAAATCTTTGTGTTGCGATTACTTGACGTTTCAAATCTTTATGGATCCATGCCTCAGTGGAGAGAACAACGTCTTTACAGTTGCAGCTTCTTTCTACGAAACATTCAAACCAGGAACAGTTTTTGCAAACTTATCTGAACAGGATTTCATAGAAATTGTCAAACCAGCCATAAACTGATACTGTATTAATTAAAAGAAAACCGTTTAAATAAATTCATCTTTTAGCTATGGGTAACAACTTTTTACCAATTTTTGCATTTTTCTACATGGATGATATAGAATCAAATATTAGATAATAATAATTAAAATTAGATGTTTATATTCTTGCAGATTGTTTTGAGAGTTTAATAAAAGGATTTAAATTAAATCCATGTAATTATATTTCCTTGCCATCAATGTCCTTGGATTTGGAATTATATATACTAGTGAAGTGGTTTTTGTTTTATTGACTATTGTAAATATTTTTCTCTTGATACAAAATGGGATTCAAGGTGGAATAAGTTCAATACACTCATACCTCGCTATACGGCTTTTCGCTATAACGGCCTACTTTAATTACGGCACTTTTTCGATTTATGGCCTAAAATGTTTCGTTATACGGCCAAAAAAAGTGTGAAAAAAATGAATCCAGCCAATGGATCAAGGTGCAATAGCCACTTTTAAGGCATATTATTTACGTAGAACATTTGATTCGTTATGCGGCGTTTCGCTCTGCGGCCAACTTTCCTGGAACGTATCTAGGACGTAAAGCGAGGTATGAATGTAATGGGAAATAGACATGTCCCTGTTTATAATGAAAGTTATGTTTATAAAAATTATGATCTTGATAATAAACCATTTTTTTGAAATTAAAGATGATGAAGAGTATGAAAAATTGTTGGCATGTGTTAATAGTCCTTCAGGTCTTTTGTATATAGACGCCACTGCTCTTTATTCCGATATAGTGACTCAATACCTTCCATATGCTGATTTTGAATGGATTGAGTCTAATGAACAATAACTTTTGGAAAAAATTTTAAAAACACCTGATGATTCAAAAGTAGGATATTTTTAGAAGTATATTTAGGTTGTCCAGATAGTATTAAAAGAAAATCTATATTTTTCCCATATGCTCCAATAAAAAAGAATACTACCAAAAGAATTGATAAAATGGCAAGCAGGAAAAAAATATGGTAAAGTAACTAAATTAGTTTGGATCAAAATGATAAAAAGAATTATTTGGTTTATTATAGAATGTTTATAGAAATTTTATGTTCAACAGGAAATGATGATTGATAAAATTCATAACAGAAAACTTCTTTAGATAATTATGATGATAAAAGATGTATTTTATCAGTAGGTAGTTATGAGTGTACTGCAACAATTACCCCCCCCCCCGGGGGGGGGGGGTTGTTGCAACTTTTTTTTTGTTGCAACTTTTTTTTGTTGCAACTTTTTTTGTTGCAACTTTTTTTTGTTGCAACTTTTTTTTGTTGCAACTTTTGATTACGCAATTTTTCACACTATAGTGAGGGGGGTTTTTTTTTTGGTCCTGGGATTTTCAATACAAAAAATTTTTTTCAATACAAAAACGATGGTCCTGGGATTTCCAATACAAAAAAATTTTTTCAATAGAAAAAGGTGGTCTCAATAAAAAAGCATGGTAATTTAAGGTCCCAGGATATTTTCAATACAAATAGGCGGTCTACACTAAAAAAGCCAAGGATTTATCACACTATAGTGAGGGGGTCTCGATGGTCCTGGAATTTTCAATACAAATAAAATTTTTTCTATACAAAAATCCGACTACCAGTAAAAAAGCCAAGGATTATTCAGACTATAGTGAGGGGGTCTCGATGGTCCTGGGATTTTCAATACAAATAAAATTTTTTCAATACAAAAATCCGACTACCACTAAAAAAGCATGGTAATTTAAGGTCTCAGGATATTTTCAATACAAAAATCCGACTACCACTAAAAAAGCATGGTAATTTAAGGTCTCAGGATATTTTCAATACAAATAGGTGGTCTACACTAAAAACAGTAGTAATTTAAGGTCTCAGGATATTTTCAATACAAAAAGGTGGTCTACACTAAAAAACAGTAGTAATTTAAGGTCTCAGGATATTTTCAATACAAATTTGAATTACCACTAAAAAAGCATGGATTTTTCTAGGTCAATTCAGGTGGGGCTTCTTGGTCCTGAGAAAAAGGTGGTCTACACTAAAAACGTGGTAAATTTTTTAATTAAAGTAAATTATGGTTATAAAAATTAAATTACAGTAAATAATGGTCAAAATTTTTCAAATACAATAAATTATGGTCCTAAAAAATTAAATTACAGTAAATTATGGTCAAAATTTTTCAAATACAATAAATTATGGTCCTAAAAAATTAAATTACAGTAAATTATGGGTCTAAAAATTTGAATTACAGTAAATTATGGGCTAAGATTTTTGAATTAAAGTAAATAATGGTCCAAATTTTTAAATAAAAGTAAATAATGGTCCTAAAAAATTAAATTACAGTAAATTATGGCTCAAATTTTTAAATTAAAGTAAATTATGGTCCAAATTTTAAAATTACAGTAAATTATGGTCCAAATTTTTCAATTACAGTAAATTATGGTCCTAAAAAATTAAATTACAGTAAATTATGGTCAAAATTTTTAAATTAAAGTAAATTATGGTTCTAAAAATTAAAATAAAGTAAATAATGGGTCTAAAAAATTAAATTAAGGTTCATATTTCGAATTAAAGTAATTAATGGGCTCAGATTTTTAAATAAAAGTAAATAATGGTCCTAAAAATTGAATTACAGTAAATTATGGGCTAAGATTTTTAAATTAAAGTAAATTATGGCTCAAATTTTTAAATTAAAGTAAATTATGGTCTAAATAAGTAAATTAAGGTTCATATTTTCGAATTAAAGTAATTAATGGGCTCAGATTTTTCAATTAAAGTAAATTATGGTCCAAAACTTTAAATTAAAGTAATGAATTGTCTCAAATAACTAAATTAAGGTTCTAAAAAATTAAATTAAAGTTAATTAAGGTCAAAATTTTAAAATTAAGTAATCAATGGTAAAAATTTTAAATTAAAGTTAAATAAGTAAATTAAAGTAATAATTTTTAAATTAAGTAAATTAAAGTAATGTAATAAGTAAATTAAAGTAAGATTTTAAAATTTATTAACAAAAAGTTGAAATAATAGAAAGTGTTTGAGAATTGAAATTTTTTAATGAAAATTTTTATGAAATATTTTTCAATGGTAATTTTTAATGGAAATTTTTATGGAATAATTTTTTATGTTAATTTTTAATGGAAATTTTTATGAAATAATTTTTTAAGTTAATTTTTAATGGAAATTTTTATGAAATATCTTTCAATGATAATTTTAGATGGAAATTTTTAAGATAATTTTTAATGGAAATTTTTATGAAATATTTTTCAAAGACAAATTTTAATAATAATTCAACAACAAACCAACGACTTAGTACCAATATGTATTTACAACCAGATACCTACAACTAGTTACTAACAACCAGTTACCTGATACCAAGTACTTACAACTAGTTACTAACAACCAGATACCTACAACTAGTTACTAACAACCAATTACCTGCTACCAAGTACTTACAACTAGATACGACGTACTAAATAACTCTCAAACAACCAGATACCTACAACTAGTTACTAACAGCCAGTTACCTGATACCAACTACTCACAGCCCACAACAACCAGCTAACAACTAGCTACCACCTACCAACTACTCACAACCAACAACAACCACCAACTAAGCATCATCAACCAACTACTAAGTACCTACAACCACCTACCAACTACTTACAACATAAAAAAAACAACTGACAAACTAGCTACAACCTACCAAGTACTAACAACCGACAACAACCCATTAACTAGCTACTAAGTACTATCAACCCACAACAACTACTAGATACTAACAACCAATTACCAGATACCAAGTACCAACCAACAACAACCAGGTACTAAGCATTATCAACCAAGTACAAGATACCTAGTACTAAGCGCTGTCAACTAGATACCAAACACTTACAACTAGATGACCAGGTGAAATTATTGGTTAAATAGGTAAATTAATGTTTAATTTTTAAATTAACTAATCAATTATCTAAAATATTAAAGTTAAAGTCAATTTAGGATGAAAGATTTCTGGGATTTTCAATATTAATTTTAGATGCAAATCTTCGTCAATTAATCACTGACCACATGAAATTATTGGTTAAATATGAAAATAAGGGTTATATTTAGTTGTTAAGTAAATTATGATGTAAAATTAAGTAATAAAGAATAATTAGGTAAATTAAGGATAAATTAAGGAAAATTAAGGTTCAAAATTTAAAATTAAGTAACCAATGGTCCAAATTTTAAATTAAAGCTAAAGGAGTAATTAAAGTAATAATTTTTAAATAAGTAATGTAATAAGTAAATTAAACTAAGATTTTTAAATTTATTATCAAAAGATTGAATAACCACCAACATTTTTGAGAAATGTAATTTTTAATGAAAATTTAAATGGAAATTTTTTTTAAGTTAATTTTAAATGTAAAATTTTTTAAGTAAATTTTAATGAAATAATTTTTTAAGTTAATTTTAATGAAATTTTTTTTTAAGATAATTTTAAATACAAATTTTAATGAAATAATTTTTAAGTTAATTTCAATGAAATATTTTTCAAAGTCAAATGAAAATTTAAATGGAAATTTTTTTTTTAAATGTAAATTTTTTCAAAGTTAAATGAAATTTTTAATGAAATAATAATAATAATAATAATAATAATAATAATAATAATAATAATAATAATAATAATTCAACAATCAGTTACCAACAACCAGATACTAAATATTTTTCACTAGGTGCTAACAAATAAGTACTTTCAACATGATACCATGTACTAACTCTCAAACAATCAGATACTTACAACTAACTACTAAATATTCTTCACTGTATTTTATAAAATGCATTTTAAATTAATTTTTTATCTGTCTTCAAAAATATGTTTAATTACAATCAATAGAAAACCTTTTCAAATTTAACAAAAATGTTGATTTTCATCAAAAAACCACAACTTAATCACTTTAAAACACTACGTGAAATTCAAAATAATTTAAATTACAATGAAAGACTAATGAATTCTAATTTACAAAACATTCTTCTTTTAAATGATAACTACTGACTTATTATTGCAACGTAAAATCGCATTCAATAAATACTTATTGTTGATCAGTTTTATTATATATACTCTGAGTTTTAACCCCCTAAGGGTACTGGTCGTAAGGGTACTGGTCGTAAGGGTATTAGTCGTAAAGGTACTGGTCGTAAGGATATTGCTAACTCGCAATCCCCTACCTACCCATTAACTAGCTACTAAGTACTAACAACAAGGTCTCAAACAACTAAATACTAAACACTTACAATCAACTAACAATCAGGTACTAAGTATTAACAACCTACAACTATATAACAACAATCAGTAAACAACACTGTACCAACTACCAAATACAAGATATCAACAACTAGATACCAAGTACCAACAAACCACACATAAAAATAATAGCAATTAAATACAAAATATTCTTCATCACATACACTATCTTCTTATCAAAATCTAAAAAGTCAACCAAATACTTACTACCAAATTGATCTTTAAAAGCAAATACTCATCACTTGAAAAAATTAGATGGAAAATTAATTGAATTCAAGGCATCAATAACTTGATAAAAATTGATTAAATAATTGTAAAAATTTAAATTATTCAAAATATACCAAATAATTATTATAAAAATGTAATTAATGGACAAGAAAGAATTCTATTCATTAATCATCCAGTAAATAAAAAAAATATTGATCATTCAAGTTGAATCCACTAAGATAATAAATTAATAAAAATTTTGAAATAAGATCTAGATTTAGATTGAATTTATTGAATTTATTGAATTATTTTTTTTAAAAGTAATACATGTACTCAAATTGATTGACTGATTGCTCAAAATATTCAAAAAATCAGTATAAATTCATTACCATTATCAAAGTCAGCAATCTACAATAAAAATAATTATCATTAAATTCCAAGAGAGACTAGAAAACTAACAAACCAGTAAATTCATTTAAAAGACAATAATTGGTATATCCAAGTGAATTCTCCAATAAAATCATCTAAAAAGAATCATTTCCCCCTAAATATCTCTGTCTTTTAAGATTAGTATCTTATCGATAAGTACTTGTTAAAGATCATATATTCACTTCAAACTAACAAGATTCCTTAAAATCTCTTAAATGACTATATTTCTATCCTTAATTCATATTATTACAAATATCATCTAAATAGCATCAAATTTCCCTGAAATAACTATCTTTAAAGATTAGTATTTTATCGATAAATATCCTTAAAAGGTTATATATTTACCTCAGACTAATAAGATTCCTTAAAATCCTTTTAAATGACTAATTCCTATTATCACGAATATTTCCATATAAAACATGTAAAATAATTTGGTCATTAACCCTAAATAATTTATAAAATCTAATGATAAAACCGGTTATAATTAAATTTTTGTTAATCACTGTACTCAAAATTTAAAATAAATATAACTGACTAGGTCCCATTGAAAGATTAAATTTATCCATTCAATAAAATATATTTCTACAAATGGTCTTATTTTACCGATATCCAACCGATTTAATTACTAATTAAAATCAAGATTTCTTCAAATAAAGATCAATTTTCTTTAGTCGACGTTTTAAATCAATATTTCCAACTTTTGTCGTTGTCCGTCTAAATAAAGATAAAAAATAATTTAAAGTTGATATCAATCCCAATTATCTGTAAAGTTTTCATTGTCAAAACCAAGTAAATCCCTACTTAATAAAACATTGTTCTAAAACATAAATCTAAATTAATTTACTGTGCATTAATCACAACCTAATAAAACAATATAATTATTATTGATTCATAACTAATGTATTGCAATTTCCCTTAAAACATTGATATTTTACCAACATCATCCTTAAAAAATCATATATTCCCATCTTAACCCATCCTTCATTAAATTTAATCGACTATATCTCCCTTACAATGATATATTCCCACCTTATCTGATCTCTCATTAAAATCAAACGACTATATCCCCTCAAAAGATCATCTTAACCGATTTCTCATTAAATCTACCCGACAATATCCCATCTTAACCGATCTCTCACCAAATATTTCTACCCTTTTAAACATCTAACCGAATATATCCTTCAATTCTACCCACTTGAATCCTCCTTTAATTCAATTAAGTCTTAAAATCCTTAGAGAGAATTCTTCAAAAAATATGAATTTTCATAAACTGTTAAAGACACCAGACATTCTTCTATTGAAATAATTTAGTAGCTAAATAATAAGAGCCCACTAAAAGGTCAAAATTCACTAAACTTTTCTACAAATATTCACCATCAAATACCTAACTGGAGATGATATATATTGATTGATTATAATTCTTCAACGATTCAACCAATCATTTTCAACCAATAACAGCAAACTAAATTTCTGTATATCCTACAATAATTATCAAGTAAATTTAAAGTCAACTGGTTTCTTAGCTTATGTTTTTTAAAGTGCATCAATGTGTAAATATTCTTAGAAAATTATTGAAAAATTATTTAGTCAAATATATTACAAATTTATCATTAAAAATCACTTAATTATTAACCTAATTGTCAATGAAAATAATTTTTATTTAAAAACTATTCAATAAAATACCACTAATTATCAAGAAATTAATTAAATTTATCAATTAAATTTATCAGTCAACATGAAATTCTTAGAAAATTATTCAATATCCTCATCAAAATTTATCCTATCACTTGATTATTGTACAAACTCTAATTATTAACCTCATTAAAAATAAATTTTTATTTAAAATTAAAAAACCAATCAATAAAAATACATTCAATTATCAAGAAATTAATTAAATTTATCTTAGAACTAACTTTAAATTATTAAATATTCATTCAATAAACATGAAATCCACAAAAATTACAGATATTCACAAAAATTACGGAAAATAATAGAAATCCGCAAAAATAATAGAAATTCACAAAAAAAAAACGATAAAAATTCACAAAAAAAACGATAAAAATTCACAAAAAAGATAGAAATTTACTTGAATATTTACTAAAACCATCAACTCTAAAAATTATGAATACCTTAAACATCAAATTTGTCTAAATAATCATTCAAATAAAAGCATTAAATACCTTTACGACTAATACACTTACGACATGTTGAATGTGAGTAGTACCCTTGTGAGCAATACCCATAGGGGGACAGAATATTTTGTCGGATAAACTCAGAGTATATATATAATAAAACGAATTAACTCATTCAAATTTATCATTGAATCAGTAAAATTATCATAAATTTCGATAAAAAATCTAATGTGGTAAGCAATGTAAAATGAAAAGAGAAATATTCTTTAAACTTTGATAAAATTAACAATGAATGTGGTAAGAATCTTCATTAGAGTGAGGAAATTATTCATTACTCGATGATAAATTCAAATGGGTGAAAATAATTGGTAGAATAATTCATTAATGGATCATGAGAGGTAAATACTGAGAAGGGGTATAGATAAGATGAAGGTTGATTGAGAATTATTGATTAGATCTTTTTTTTAATTTTTGAATAAGTACTTTAATACCTTAATAATTTAAATGTTTTGATTTACACTAAATAATTTCTAAATCAATTACCCTTTTTAATCAAAATAAGTTAATATTCAAATATAAGTCTTAGAAAATATAAATTTTATAAATTTTTCAAATTCTCAAATAATGTAAATAAGAAATTAATCTATTACCAGTTATATACTTTTAAACTTATTGATGGAATAAAACATTAGAAAAGTTTTTTTTGTTGAATAAGTAATTGTAATAATAGCTATATATTATTAAATTTACTATTCTACACTAAATATTTCGAAAACAAATATCATAATATGAATTATATTACTCCTTTCAATAAAAATCAGATAAATATTCAAATAAATGACTTACAAAATACAATTTAAATTAAATACTTTACACTAAATTTAAAAAATATAAATTTTATAAGTAAATGTAGATAAGAAATTGATTTCTTAACAGTTCTAGACTTTTTAAACTTAGTGATGGAATTAGGTAATAGAAAGTAAATTTTTTTTAACTCCTTTAATTATTGTAATAGTAGCTATTTATTATCAAATTTACTATTTTACACTATAATATTTCAATTTAGAAAAAAAAATCATCATAATTTGAATATGATACTTCAATCAAAATAATTTAATACTCAAATATATGTCTTAAAAATTAAATTAAAATTAAATACTTCACTAAATTTTAAGTAAATTTTTTTAAATTCTCAGGTAAATGTTAACAAGATATTAATTTATTAATCATTATAGACTTTTTATACTTATTATCGGAATTAAACAATAGAATGATATTCAAAATATATACAATTTTAAAATATTATTAAAGTTAAATTACATACTTTAAAAATTTGGTAAAATACCATTCACAGCATGTTATGTAATAAAATAGTTGCGGCTTGTTATGTAATAAAATAGTTTAAAATATATATCCTCCTCACTTATATTCCCCGATTCTCAATACCCCACTAATTATTATCACTTATATTCCCACGATTTTCCACTATGTAATCATTTGTATTCCCTCGATTTTCAATTAATTATTCACTTATAACCCCCCACCCCAATATTTAATCAATTATATTCCGCCGATTTTGATTAATTATTCACTTAAAACATCCCCACAAATATTTCTTTTAAGATTTTTCTTTATTAAATTTATATTTTCTAAGACTTATATTTGAATATTAACTTATTTTGATTAAAAAGGGTAATTGATTTAGAAATTATTTAGTGTAAATCAAAACATTTAAATTATTAAGGTATTAAAGTACTTATTCAAAAATTAAAAAAAAAGACCTAATCAATAATTCTCAATCAAATACCATTCACAGCTTGTTATTTAATAAAATAGACACGGCTTGTTATGTAATAAAATAGTTTAAATTACATATCCTTCTCACTTATATTCCCCGATTCTCAATACCCCACTAATTATTATCACTTATATTCCCACGATTCTCTATTTTCCATTAATTAATCACTAATATCCCCCCCCCCCATTCTCTATTTTCCATTAATTAATCACTATTATCCCCCCCCGATTTTCCACTATTTAATCATTTGTATCCCCCCGATTTTCAATTAATTATTCGCCTATAACCCTCACCCCTGATATTTAATCAATTATATTCCGCCGATTTTGATTAATTATTCACTTAAAACATCCCCCACAAATATTTGTTTTTATTAAATTTATGAATTTTATGAAATAATTTTAAATAAATTCAATTAATATATTTGCATTCTTATCAACCTTCATCTTATCTATGCCCATTCTCAGTATTTACCTCTCATGATCCATTAATGAATTATTCTACCAATTATTTTCACCCATTTGAATTTATCATCGAGTAATGAATAATTTCCTCACTCTAATGAAGATTCTTACCACATTCATTGTTAATTTTATCAAAGTTTAAAGAATATTTCTCTTTTCATTTTACATTGCTTACCACATTAGATTTTTTATCGAAATTTATGATAATTTTACTGATTCAATGATAAATTTGAATGAGTTAATTCGTTTTATTATATATATACTCTGAGTTTATCCGACAAAATATTCTGTCCCCCTATGGGTATTGCTCACAAGGGTACTACTCACATTCAACATGTCGTAAGTGTATTAGTCGTAAAGGTATTTAATGCTTTTATTTGAATGATTATTTAGACAAATTTGATGTTTAAGGTATTCATAATTTTTAGAGTTGATGGTTTTAGTAAATATTCAAGTAAATTTCTATCTTTTTTGTGAATTTTTATCGTTTTTTTTGTGAATTTTTATCGTTTTTTTTTTGTGAATTTCTATTATTTTTGCGGATTTCTATTATTTTCCGTAATTTTTGTGAATATCTGTAATTTTTGTGGATTTCATGTTTATTGAATGAATATTTAATAATTTAAAGTTAGTTCTAAGATAAATTTAATTAATTTCTTGATAATTGAATGTATTTTTATTGATTGGTTTTTTAATTTTAAATAAAAATTTATTTTTAATGAGGTTAATAATTAGAGTTTGTACAATAATCAAGTGATAGGATAAATTTTGATGAGGATATTGAATAATTTTCTAAGAATTTCATGTTGACTGATAAATTTAATTGATAAATTTAATTAATTTCTTGATAATTAGTGGTATTTTATTGAATAGTTTTTAAATAAAAATTATTTTCATTGACAATTAGGTTAATAATTAAGTGATTTTTAATGATAAATTTGTAATATATTTGACTAAATAATTTTTCAATAATTTTCTAAGAATATTTACACATTGATGCACTTTAAAAAACATAAGCTAAGAAACCAGTTGACTTTAAATTTACTTGATAATTATTGTAGGATATACAGAAATTTAGTTTGCTGTTATTGGTTGAAAATGATTGGTTGAATCGTTGAAGAATTATAATCAATCAATATATATCATCTCCAGTTAGGTATTTGATGGTGAATATTTGTAGAAAAGTTTAGTGAATTTTGACCTTTTAGTGGGCTCTTATTATTTAGCTACTAAATTATTTCAATAGAAGAATGTCTGGTGTCTTTAACAGTTTATGAAAATTCATATTTTTTGAAGAATTCTCTCTAAGGATTTTAAGACTTAATTGAATTAAAGGAGGATTCAAGTGGGTAGAATTGAAGGATATATTCGGTTAGATGTTTAAAAGGGTAGAAATATTTGGTGAGAGATCGGTTAAGATGGGATATTGTCGGGTAGATTTAATGAGAAATCGGTTAAGATGATCTTTTGAGGGGATATAGTCGTTTGATTTTAATGAGAGATCAGATAAGGTGGGAATATATCATTGTAAGGGAGATATAGTCGATTAAATTTAATGAAGGATGGGTTAAGATGGGAATATATGATTTTTTAAGGATGATGTTGGTAAAATATCAATGTTTTAAGGGAAATTGCAATACATTAGTTATGAATCAATAATAATTATATTGTTTTATTAGGTTGTGATTAATGCACAGTAAATTAATTTAGATTTATGTTTTAGAACAATGTTTTATTAAGTAGGGATTTACTTGGTTTTGACAATGAAAACTTTACAGATAATTGGGATTGATATCAACTTTAAATTATTTTTTATCTTTATTTAGACGGACAACGACAAAAGTTGGAAATATTGATTTAAAACGTCGACTAAAGAAAATTGATCTTTATTTGAAGAAATCTTGATTTTAATTAGTAATTAAATCGGTTGGATATCGGTAAAATAAGACCATTTGTAGAAATATATTTTATTGAATGGATAAATTTAATCTTTCAATGGGACCTAGTCAGTTATATTTATTTTAAATTTTGAGTACAGTGATTAACAAAAATTTAATTATAACCGGTTTTATCATTAGATTTTATAAATTATTTAGGGTTAATGACCAAATTATTTTACATGTTTTATATGGAAATATTCGTGATAATAGGAATTAGTCATTTAAAAGGATTTTAAGGAATCTTATTAGTCTGAGGTAAATATATAACCTTTTAAGGATATTTATCGATAAAATACTAATCTTTAAAGATAGTTATTTCAGGGAAATTTGATGCTATTTAGATGATATTTGTAATAATATGAATTAAGGATAGAAATATAGTCATTTAAGAGATTTTAAGGAATCTTGTTAGTTTGAAGTGAATATATGATCTTTAACAAGTACTTATCGATAAGATACTAATCTTAAAAGACAGAGATATTTAGGGGGAAATGATTCTTTTTAGATGATTTTATTGGAGAATTCACTTGGATATACCAATTATTGTCTTTTAAATGAATTTACTGGTTTGTTAGTTTTCTAGTCTCTCTTGGAATTTAATGATAATTATTTTTATTGTAGATTGCTGACTTTGATAATGGTAATGAATTTATACTGATTTTTTGAATATTTTGAGCAATCAGTCAATCAATTTGAGTACATGTATTACTTTTAAAAAAAATAATTCAATAAATTCAATAAATTCAATCTAAATCTAGATCTTATTTCAAAATTTTTATTAATTTATTATCTTAGTGGATTCAACTTGAATGATCAATATTTTTTTTATTTACTGGATGATTAATGAATAGAATTCTTTCTTGTCCATTAATTACATTTTTATAATAATTATTTGGTATATTTTGAATAATTTAAATTTTTACAATTATTTAATCAATTTTTATCAAGTTATTGATGCCTTGAATTCAATTAATTTTCCATCTAATTTTTTCAAGTGATGAGTATTTGCTTTTAAAGATCAATTTGGTAGTAAGTATTTGGTTGACTTTTTAGATTTTGATAAGAAGATAGTGTATGTGATGAAGAATATTTTGTATTTAATTGCTATTATTTTTATGTGTGGTTTGTTGGTACTTGGTATCTAGTTGTTGATATCTTGTATTTGGTAGTTGGTACAGTGTTGTTTACTGATTGTTGTTATATAGTTGTAGGTTGTTAATACTTAGTACCTGATTGTTAGTTGATTGTAAGTGTTTAGTATTTAGTTGTTTGAGACCTTGTTGTTAGTACTTAGTAGCTAGTTAATGGGTAGGTAGGGGATTGCGAGTTAGCAATATCCTTACGACCAGTACCTTTACGACTAATACCCTTACGACCAGTACCCTTACGACCAGTACCCTTAGGGGGTTAAAACTCAGAGTATATATAATAAAACTGATCAACAATAAGTATTTATTGAATGCGATTTTACGTTGCAATAATAAGTCAGTAGTTATCATTTAAAAGAAGAATGTTTTGTAAATTAGAATTCATTAGTCTTTCATTGTAATTTAAATTATTTTGAATTTCACGTAGTGTTTTAAAGTGATTAAGTTGTGGTTTTTTGATGAAAATCAACATTTTTGTTAAATTTGAAAAGGTTTTCTATTGATTGTAATTAAACATATTTTTGAAGACAGATAAAAAATTAATTTAAAATGCATTTTATAAAATACAGTGAAGAATATTTAGTAGTTAGTTGTAAGTATCTGATTGTTTGAGAGTTAGTACATGGTATCATGTTGAAAGTACTTATTTGTTAGCACCTAGTGAAAAATATTTAGTATCTGGTTGTTGGTAACTGATTGTTGAATTATTATTATTATTATTATTATTATTATTATTATTATTATTATTATTATTTCATTAAAAATTTCATTTAACTTTGAAAAAATTTACATTTAAAAAAAAAATTTCCATTTAAATTTTCATTTGACTTTGAAAAATATTTCATTGAAATTAACTTAAAAATTATTTCATTAAAATTTGTATTTAAAATTATCTTAAAAAAAAATTTCATTAAAATTAACTTAAAAAATTATTTCATTAAAATTTACTTAAAAAATTTTACATTTAAAATTAACTTAAAAAAAATTTCCATTTAAATTTTCATTAAAAATTACATTTCTCAAAAATGTTGGTGGTTATTCAATCTTTTGATAATAAATTTAAAAATCTTAGTTTAATTTACTTATTACATTACTTATTTAAAAATTATTACTTTAATTTACTCCTTTAGCTTTAATTTAAAATTTGGACCATTGGTTACTTAATTTTAAATTTTGAACCTTAATTTTCCTTAATTTATCCTTAATTTACCTAATTATTCTTTATTACTTAATTTTACATCATAATTTACTTAACAACTAAATATAACCCTTATTTTCATATTTAACCAATAATTTCATGTGGTCAGTGATTAATTGACGAAGATTTGCATCTAAAATTAATATTGAAAATCCCAGAAATCTTTCATCCTAAATTGACTTTAACTTTAATATTTTAGATAATTGATTAGTTAATTTAAAAATTAAACATTAATTTACCTATTTAACCAATAATTTCACCTGGTCATCTAGTTGTAAGTGTTTGGTATCTAGTTGACAGCGCTTAGTACTAGGTATCTTGTACTTGGTTGATAATGCTTAGTACCTGGTTGTTGTTGGTTGGTACTTGGTATCTGGTAATTGGTTGTTAGTATCTAGTAGTTGTTGTGGGTTGATAGTACTTAGTAGCTAGTTAATGGGTTGTTGTCGGTTGTTAGTACTTGGTAGGTTGTAGCTAGTTTGTCAGTTGTTTTTTTTATGTTGTAAGTAGTTGGTAGGTGGTTGTAGGTACTTAGTAGTTGGTTGATGATGCTTAGTTGGTGGTTGTTGTTGGTTGTGAGTAGTTGGTAGGTGGTAGCTAGTTGTTAGCTGGTTGTTGTGGGCTGTGAGTAGTTGGTATCAGGTAACTGGCTGTTAGTAACTAGTTGTAGGTATCTGGTTGTTTGAGAGTTATTTAGTACGTCGTATCTAGTTGTAAGTACTTGGTAGCAGGTAATTGGTTGTTAGTAACTAGTTGTAGGTATCTGGTTGTTAGTAACTAGTTGTAAGTACTTGGTATCAGGTAACTGGTTGTTAGTAACTAGTTGTAGGTATCTGGTTGTAAATACATATTGGTACTAAGTCGTTGGTTTGTTGTTGAATTATTATTAAAATTTGTCTTTGAAAAATATTTCATAAAAATTTCCATTAAAAATTATCTTAAAAATTTCCATCTAAAATTATCATTGAAAGATATTTCATAAAAATTTCCATTAAAAATTAACTTAAAAAATTATTTCATAAAAATTTCCATTAAAAATTAACATAAAAAATTATTCCATAAAAATTTCCATTAAAAATTACCATTGAAAAATATTTCATAAAAATTTTCATTAAAAAATTTCAATTCTCAAACACTTTCTATTATTTCAACTTTTTGTTAATAAATTTTAAAATCTTACTTTAATTTACTTATTACATTACTTTAATTTACTTAATTTAAAAATTATTACTTTAATTTACTTATTTAACTTTAATTTAAAATTTTTACCATTGATTACTTAATTTTAAAATTTTGACCTTAATTAACTTTAATTTAATTTTTTAGAACCTTAATTTAGTTATTTGAGACAATTCATTACTTTAATTTAAAGTTTTGGACCATAATTTACTTTAATTGAAAAATCTGAGCCCATTAATTACTTTAATTCGAAAATATGAACCTTAATTTACTTATTTAGACCATAATTTACTTTAATTTAAAAATTTGAGCCATAATTTACTTTAATTTAAAAATCTTAGCCCATAATTTACTGTAATTCAATTTTTAGGACCATTATTTACTTTTATTTAAAAATCTGAGCCCATTAATTACTTTAATTCGAAAATATGAACCTTAATTTAATTTTTTAGACCCATTATTTACTTTATTTTAATTTTTAGAACCATAATTTACTTTAATTTAAAAATTTTGACCATAATTTACTGTAATTTAATTTTTTAGGACCATAATTTACTGTAATTGAAAAATTTGGACCATAATTTACTGTAATTTTAAAATTTGGACCATAATTTACTTTAATTTAAAAATTTGAGCCATAATTTACTGTAATTTAATTTTTTAGGACCATTATTTACTTTTATTTAAAAATTTGGACCATTATTTACTTTAATTCAAAAATCTTAGCCCATAATTTACTGTAATTCAAATTTTTAGACCCATAATTTACTGTAATTTAATTTTTTAGGACCATAATTTATTGTATTTGAAAAATTTTGACCATAATTTACTGTAATTTAATTTTTTAGGACCATAATTTATTGTATTTGAAAAATTTTGACCATTATTTACTGTAATTTAATTTTTATAACCATAATTTACTTTAATTAAAAAATTTACCACGTTTTTAGTGTAGACCACCTTTTTCTCAGGACCAAGAAGCCCCACCTGAATTGACCTAGAAAAATCCATGCTTTTTTAGTGGTAATTCAAATTTGTATTGAAAATATCCTGAGACCTTAAATTACTACTGTTTTTTAGTGTAGACCACCTTTTTGTATTGAAAATATCCTGAGACCTTAAATTACTACTGTTTTTAGTGTAGACCACCTATTTGTATTGAAAATATCCTGAGACCTTAAATTACCATGCTTTTTTAGTGGTAGTCGGATTTTTGTATTGAAAATATCCTGAGACCTTAAATTACCATGCTTTTTTACTGGTAGTCGGATTTTTGTATTGAAAAAATTTTATTTGTATTGAAAATCCCAGGACCATCGAGACCCCCTCACTATAGTCTGAATAATCCTTGGCTTTTTTACTGGTAGTCGGATTTTTGTATAGAAAAAAATTTTATTTGTATTGAAAATTCCAGGACCATCGAGACCCCCTCACTATAGTGTGATAAATCCTTGGCTTTTTTAGTGTAGACCGCCTATTTGTATTGAAAATATCCTGGGACCTTAAATTACCATGCTTTTTTATTGAGACCACCTTTTTCTATTGAAAAAATTTTTTTGTATTGGAAATCCCAGGACCATCGTTTTTGTATTGAAAAAAATTTTTTGTATTGAAAATCCCAGGACCAAAAAAAAAAACCCCCTCACTATAGTGTGAAAAATTGCGTAATCAAAAGTTGCAACAAAAAAAAGTTGCAACAAAAAAAAGTTGCAACAAAAAAAAGTTGCAACAAAAAAAAGTTGCAACAAAAAAAAAGTTGCAACAACCCCCCCCCCCCCCGGGGGGGTAATTGTTGCAGTACGCTCATAACTACCTACTTTTATCTTATATGACAACAACACTCCCACATGCAAATGATTTGGTTAAAATTTTACAGGAAAGAAATAAATCGAGTTCGGTAAACCACATGAAAATAAAACAAGAAAGAATTCAAAATCCAATATCAGGACAGCATGATTAATGGGAAGATGTGGGAAAAGATTATCATAGGAAAGATGCACGGTAGGATAATTAATTATATTGTTATACGAACTGAACATGAAAGATTTGGGCTGATAATCATTAATTAAATGGATTATACCACTATATCAGGGGTGGGGAACCTGCGGCCTTTAGGCCGCATGTGGCCTCCCGGAGCTTCATGTGCGGCCTCCGGAGCCTTATCGAAATAAATCTTAATTTATATGAAAAACCTTGAATTTTGAGGATTTACAAATAAAAATAATTGTAACTACTGAACTGTATATTTCGGCGTATAAGACGACCCTTAAAGTCAAAAAATCATCTTTACATAACCAATATTTCATAAGATACCGGGTGTTGAAATCTCTAGCCTAGGCTAAACAAACATGGTTTCGTTATTTAGCAGTCGTCTTATACAACCGATATATGATAAATCATAAAAATTTGCTCTAATTTTGTACCTCGTCTTATCTGACGGTCGCCTTATACGCCGAAATATACGGTATATCATATTGTACAAGCATTCCGCCGAGTACGCAGAACGAAATATAAAAGTCAATCATTCACACTGCTGGGGTAGTGCTCGATTGACCCTAATTAACCCATGCACTTGACCAGGGGATGAGTGTCCATACGCTTACATTCAGTATACTCATGTCAATCCGAAGCAGGACCCCGCACAACTTATCCTCCAACATAGCACCCGTGAATTGCTTCACGTTGGAAATGTGCTATGCCGGCGAGACACCAGTAAGCAGGTGAGCCCCTACCTTAAGACTACTCCTTACTGAGGCCTCGACTTCCTCTTTCTGACTGCCGATGGAAGGGCTTACGTCTGATCACCTCACCATTTCCTTCTCTACCCTGACACCAAATTATATACAGATTGTCTAATGCTTTTCGGACAAAAGTTTACGCTCGGGTTGTACAAACTACTCTGAACCTTTATAACGACTAATTAACCAAAACAACAATAAGAAATGACAAAAATTGTTTTATTTTGCTATTATAGTACACTATACGGTTAAACTACAGGATTAATACAAATCAAGGGAAAACGGTTTAAGAGAACAGATAAGTCAGAATCGTTCAATTTACTAAAATATCATCGATATAGTTGCATGGGGTTGAGACCTTTACTTTTCCCATTCTGCGTCGGCTAACAACTCCTCCAGATTGAAAAATTCGGAGGCATTCTCCTCCCAAGTTACACCAGCGGCGGAGATGATTCGCCCTGGGATCCCTACGGCTAAATCGATCGTTACAGGGGGATCGTTCGAAGTACTTGGGAGTTCGGCAGATGGTCCACTTCGTTTGGCGATCGCTCGTTCGTGCTGACGCTTTTTACGCTCAGCTCTGGACAGTTGTCGACGCTTGGGCTTTGGAACAATCGGTGTGTTTGCTGGTACGACAGAGGAAGACGCGGTCGATACTAACCCTTTCCGGGCTCCAATGGGAGATACTACGGTTGACCTGGGAGAGAGATCGGCTTCCACGCATTCCCGGCAGGGCTTCTTAGCTGAAGATGACGAATTGAAAGAAAGTTCATGATGGACGGGAAAGATGTTGTCCGCCTCGTTGATGGGAATGCTGACTATCTGTCGAGTTGCCGCTGCTTGTACGTAGACTTTGTGTAGAGCCTCGGACTGCTCTTTGATTAGACTGCGTTGAGCCCTACTCTCACTTATTAAGGCGTCGCGACAGTGCTCGCTCCGGTACAATTTCTTTTGTACCTCCTTCATTTGTACTGGGCTAAACCATGTACCTTCCAGATGGTCGATCGCCTTCTTGTATCGACCGATCTGGGCTTGTAAATCCCTGATGATAGAATTCTTATCTGAGCAGGAGAAGCAGGGTTTGAGAGACGACTTTGAGCTTGGTAACATTCTCAATGGCTATAACGAAGGAAACAATAAAGATAAAAATAAAATTCACTATGTCTATTACACCAGCCTGGTGGCCTGATCATTTATAAATTTTCTTACAAGCTATACATTAATTTTTATGTGGTCCTAATATATTAACAAGAAGGGAATTATACTAACGGGTGAAGAAAATTTCTGATTGATCATTATTAAAGCTGAGTGTCATCTACTGGCTGATTGGTGAGCCGCGACCCCATTCCCTTTAGTTTAATGGAGTAACTTGTCGTTGAAAATTTTTATTAATTAATTAGATGTGGGGACATTCAACCTACACGCACAAAAATGGACGACGCAATTGAGCTGATAACTAATAACTCCTTCAACTAATATTCTTTAGAATAAACTACAAAAATTTTATCATTAATACATTCCGATTTTCCCAACTAAATAAAGCATGGTTTTCTCAGAACAAAACTCAAACAAATCCCCCCCGACGTGCTGATGCGCATGCAAAAATATTTTCACTCAATAGCTGCTGGGTCCCTGTTTAATACCCAATCATTTGAAATATACACTAGCCCACTTCGCTGTTATCTATTCCTGTATTAATGATTGAAATTAACATTCTGCAAGTTAAAATTTTAGTCTACGATATAATTAATTCTATGTCGGAAAAAAACCACCCGCGATAAGATAAATCTCATGCAACTAGATTACTATGACGGAAAATGGAAGCATGAGACAGGCAGTCAGGTATCAAACTGAGTCAACCTCGTCGTATGTGCGTGGTTCACATTTTATTCGCAGCATTGTTAGCTGACTGGGGGGAAATACTGTCTATAGCATATGTGAGTAGGTGCTAGTGTGTTAGTGCGTGCGATTTATATCGTATGTTTCTCTTATTATCGGAAATTATAATTTCGCAGATGATCATAATACACCGCTAGTTAGAATCAATTCGTTGAATCAATATGCCATCTATGTTGCTTTCTCATCAAACGCTAATGTTGGATTTTATTCTCGCGGTGTGCAGTTAATTGTGTTTTCTACTTGGATAACCTTATTTCGTGGATATTTTCGTCAACTTATTCGAAGAATCTTCAATGGGACAATATCAGTCGAAGATGTCTTTTACGGAATGGAATTCGTGCTACTAGGATTACAATTTTCAGAACAATTCGAAGTAATTTGGTGGAAAAATAAAATATTTTCGAAAACGTTTTCTTATTCGAAGTCGTGTTTAATAAATTTCATCTATACTCCTCATGTTATTGTATAGTGTTAACGAATGTGTTAGTACTCAGTTTCTACAGGTCAGACGGAAATTGACGTGCGTTTCGACATAAGAGTGTTTCGTACTCAGAAAATGGAGTGTCGATTGATATAAAGAGACGATCCAGGCTAATTACTGATGTTAGGTCAGACTTTTAAGATGTAGCAGCTAAGAATAATGAGCTTTGAGAAATAAACGTTGGTAGCCACCTCAGTCATTGTTCGTTAAGATTGTTCTCATTTTCCAACCCGAATGGTGCTCTATGTTACTGTCAGCTAATTCTTGCAACATTTTAATTCCCTCAGCGACGGACCCGTGAGGAAGCCCCCACATGCCGGCCCACGTCAGCTGCGTGATTGAAGAGGTCTGTACCCACCGGCTGAGCTCCCGAAGGCTCCTCACACCATGGTACAGGTCTCCTCAACTCCACGTTACTCAATCATAATTTGCATATAAATTCCATAAAAAATCGAATACATCATGCATAGGTATTTATCATAAAAGGTTCTAAATTTTATTACTCAAAATACTTGGTTATTAAAATATGAGACCAAATGGAGAAACATTAAAATTTTATTAAAATTGTGATAATAAACATTATTACTATTAACTTCCATGAAAAGTATTTACTCAAATCCATAATAAGAATACATCCTTACTTTATTCTTTATCGATCTGTGATCTCGAAAAGCTGAGTCGAAAAGCTAAAATCGGTTATTGTACTGAGTTGAAAATCCAATTGTCCCTGATAGTCGTTTATACTGTAGGTTCGGTGATCGTCTGAAATAGTCGAGTGTTGATCTGTAATAGTGTTGGTTAAACAGTAGGTTTTAAACTATGCGCTTACCTGTAATAGTGTTGGTTAAACAGTAACTATATTGAATTTGTTACTTGCTTATATAGGAATTTTTCGTTTATGCGGACCAATCAAAATTGAGTACCGCTTTAATTATTAAATTAATTTGTTTTTCTTATTTCTTTGGTTGTTTTTCCTTATTTTTCTTTATATTAGTATATTTTTTATTTGTTTCTTAAATTCCTCATTATTTGTTGCATTTTTCGTCATTTTATTCCCTATCTTATTTCCTTATTTTTAATTTTCTCATTTTTTATTTTTTGTTTTAATCTTAATATTTTACGATATTGTTTCTTCTGTCTCTTAATTTATTTATTTTAGCAATTTGTGGTCTTATTTTATTTGTTCGCGTCTTATCTGTCCTAAATTTGACGATTATGCTTTCGACTCAGCCCAACAACACCCATAAATACAAAACGTATGTAGAAGAATAAATAAGATTATTGAACACCCATTTGTGAAATTATGACTTATTTGCATCAATTTTTCGATTCAGAAATAATAAAAATTTTCCAGAATATTTCGTACAGCTGCATGTTAAGAAAAGATTTTAAATGAAATTAATTAATGTTAAAATACTTTTTGACTGCGGCCTCATTTGGAGGCGACAAATTTCAATGTGGCCTATGGAAATAAAAAGGTTCCCTACCCCTGCACTATATATTGAAATTAGAAACCACCGGCATTTTCCTCGGGTACGGACGAAGAAATAAAGAGTAGGAAAACCTTTGGAGGAATAATTTAAAACGCGTGTCGACTGAGAAATTAAGTTATTGTATTTAAAATAAGCGGTAATTAAAATTAATAAGATAGTTTACGAGTTTGAAATAAAGCATGTTGAATTAATTGAACTTACTTTGGTGGGTTGAACTGCATAATTATTAAAAAAGCTGTCAACTTTGTATAATATTTTAATGGAAAAAACAAAATATATGAATAGTTTTTTCTAATAATAATGACTGAAACAGGGCCGGATCTATGGGTGGAGCGAGGGAGCGACCGCACCAGGCGCCAGAATCACACTGAAAAAAAGGCGCCTTTTCGATCAAATTGAAGAATAATTATTCTCAACAAAACTATCATACTGACTGTTATTATAACACGTATTTCTACATAATAATCTATATTTTGATAAATTTGCATTTTTGAGCGCTTTTCCTCTATATATATATATATATATATATATTATTACAATAATGTTAAATTTTTATTGAACAAAATTCAAATTTTTCACATTGCTTTGAAACTGTCTCTTTATTGGCGAAAAATCAAATTTAGACTTTAACAATATAGGCGCCTTTTCAAGAAGTTTGCTCCAGGCGCCAAAATAGTACCATCCGACACTGGACTGAAATAAAGTAAATTGTTATCTGGTGGATAAAATAGTTGACAATTATGTATGGTACAATTATGTAAGAGCGAATCCTTGAATAAATTTGTTATATTTTAAATTAATTTAATGTATTATTCCTTTGATCTTAAACTTTATTGTTCACGAATTTGGTAAAACGAAATTGAATTCAAAACGTATTGGAAAATAATGAAAAAGTCTACTGATTAAAAGTTAAATGTGCTTTTTCACTCTTACAATTACAGAAAATTTACAGATTTCCAATCTTAATTTCATGTTAAATAAAATTTTTGTTTTAATTAAAAATTTTATGAGAAAATTGTAAAATATTTAACTAAATAATTTTGTTTTACATCATGTAATTATTAATATTACAAAATTAATTTAGAATAGATAATTTTCCTCGTACTTTTGATGGTGCAAGGTGAAAATAAATTATTTTTTATTTTGGTAAATATCCAAAATTTTCATTGTTGTACCTGGCCAATACATTTTGAATTTTACAAATAAACAGTGCTTGTTTATGAAAGCGATTATTGTATAAACATGTTTAAAGACTGATAATTAACAATAAAAATAAAAAAGCATCACTTTTGATACGTCAATAACAAAAATCGCCAGTTAAATGACTCAATTACATTTATGTAAGCCAAATTAAAAAGATGAGAATAAAATACCAATCATAAAAATAAATTCAATAAAATTTAATAATTTTCATATTAACATTTGTAAGACAGGAGATCAAAACAATAAATAAGGTACACGATAATTCGGCAGATCCATTATCAAGTGTGTATTTCAATCGTTAAATCAATTTAATTTTAAAAGATAACTAAAATTATAAATTGTATATGTTAAAGTGATTTTATTGGTTGAAATTGAATTAATTAAAATTTAATTTGAATATAGTTAATTTGAATTTGAATTTAAATTTGATTTGATAAATAATAATTTTATACATTAAATTCAATTAAATTTAAATAATGGATATTTCTAAAAGAGATTTATTTTATATTATTAATTTTTAAATAACAATTAAGTTTTTGATAAATGTTTTATTTCCTTAATTTAATTGTAAAAATAATTAAAATAATTTTAATTAAGCAATAAAATTACAAAATAGAACTTTGTTTAAATTTCACCCAACTTTATATTAATGACAACTAGTAAAGGTGCCAGTCAATATAATAAATTAAATTGGGAAGAATCAGATTTTCCAATCGTTTGTGAAACATGTTTCGGAGAAAATCCTTTTTTAAGAATGACTAAAGAAAGATTTGGTAAAGAATGTGGAGTTTGCTTGCGCCCGTTTACTGTTTTTCGTTGGCAGTGTGATAAAGAAGGAAAATTTAGATCAACTGAAATATGTCAAGTATGTACACGGACCAAGCATGTTTGTCAATCTTGTATAATGGATCTTGAACACGGACTTCCTGTTCAAGTTCGAGATAAATTCCTTAATGTTGAACAAATTTTGCCAACCTCTTCCGTTAATTTGGAATATAACCAACAAATGATTGAACGGGAATCAGAATTAAATGGAGGTATCAATGCACCTTACAAAGATTTCTCTGCTCCTGGGAAAATGACCAATAATACAATTCGTATGTTATCGAAAATAGCTCAAGCAGAACCGTATTCACGAAATAAACCGAATATATGTACTTTTTATATGAAAGGAGAATGTAAAAGAGGTGAAGAGTGTCCGTATCGACACGAAAAACCAACTGAAGTTTTTGATCCAGTAAATGAGCAACACATTAAAGATCGATATTACGGAATAGATGACAATATTGCTCAGAAAATAATAGAGAAATATGAGAGTCTACCGAAGCTAGTTCATCCAGAAGATAAACATATAACGACAATTGATGTGTTTGGTCTCCCGGAACACTATCAAGAGAAAGATGTGAAAAACTATTTTTATCAATTTGGTGAAGTTCGAAGTGCTAGACAATATGAAGGATGTCGGTGGTCTGTTCAATTTGCGTTAAGGGAATCAGCTGAAAAGGTAGCTGAACTGATATATGAATGGCACCAATTGGGAAATTCTGTTAAAGTCAAATGGTGTGAATTCAGTATCTCCGATGAAAAAGAAGTAGATATTCAAAAGTTACTTCCAATTAAAAGTGCACAAAAACCTAAATTGTTGCCTCCTTTACCTCAGCCGAAAAAAATTACAAATCCACTAATAAATGGTAACCTATATCCATCACAGGATCCAGAAAGATTAGGAAATAAAACTTTCTGATTTTAAAATAAAATATTTTCAAAATTGTCATTTTCTCTTTTTTCATTCTTATACGAAGGTTCCTGATATTTGATGTGACTCCCCAAAAAGCCACATAATCATATAAATGTCATTTAAAGTGACTTAGTAATTGAATCATAGAAAGACGTAATAATATTTATCATAGTGCAACTGTTTTGACTTGGGATATTTCTGATGGTTTGTTTTTTAATAGCAATTCAACAATTGACTAATGATGTAATTTTTATTTCGCTATTTTAAAACTGGGAATGAAAACTTGGATCAAATCTCACATGACTTTATCCCGGACCAATATACTCAAGGAATGAAGTTAGTCCCGAGCGGATGATTTGTGTGCGAGGATGGGGGGTGTTCCAACAATGGGTATATACACAAAAATTAAAATGATATAATGATTAATTTTATTTTGTTACAGTTATATTAATATGTAGCGAGAGAATCTTCTATATATTATATTTTGCTACCTAATGAGCTTCAAAATAATATATGAATGGCTCTCAACGTTGGAAATGATTCATATGGGTGCTTTCAGCCAAAGACGAACTCCTATTTAGACCTGCCAATACCTTGCTCATCATCTTCTAAGCCTAAACAAGGATTTGAGCCTCCTTTCTATGCCTTAGGCATATTTTATGAATTTGGTTGGTCTTGTACTTTTATTTCTCTAAGACGGGAATCGAACTTTGACTGGTGGCACGAAGTTCGGCATTATTTCTCCTTAATCCTAGTAACTATTCAACTCTGCACCCAGCTTTTTAATTCCTAAAGCTGACTTTTCTTTCAACAATTTCGATTTCGATAACTTAGTATTTAGCCCATTTATTTATTTACTCTATAATTGATATAAGCATTTCTTGACGTAGCTATTCAATTTGCTATATATATATATATATATATATATATATATATATATATATATATATATATATATATATATATATATATATATATATATATATATTCTTTTACTGTATTATTTACCCTTCATTCGCTTTAAAACCTTCTTTGTTTGAAGTACTTTTATCAGTCTTAACCAGGGATGGGGAACCTTTTTATTTCCATAGGCCACATTGAAATTTGTCGCCTTCAAATAAGACCGGAGTCAAAAAGTATTTCGTTTATATTTCGTTCTTTGTACTCGGCGGGATGCTTGTACAGTACGGTATATATACAATTCAGTTATAAGCATTTTTATTTGTAAATCCTTAAAGTTCATGGTTTTTTATATAAATTAGGATTTATTATGATAAGGCTCCGGAGGCCGCACGTTCCCCACCCCTGGTCTTGACTTTCACTGGATTTATTATGCAACGATGATAAAAGCACATTATAGTTTTATTTGGTATATTATAAGAACCTTTTTCAATTTTCACTTCTTATTTCTTTTTCATTGACATTGTATTTATTAAAAAAATGACTATTAATCAGTACTGTTTCATAGTCAATTATTTGATATAGTTGTTCGATTCAAACATTTTTAATATATATTGTTTCCTGATTTATTACTTTGTGCATTTTACGTGCAAACTTTTCAAAATGATAACTTGTAGAAATAAAATTAAAATTAGAAACTTCATCAGTATTGCACGTCACAAAAGATAGACTGAAAAATTTGACATAGGGGGTTTAGTTTGCAGACTTTCAATTCTTACTCGCCATAAATGTGATTGCAACATTTTCTGTGCGTAAATTTACTCTTTTTTTGGTGATTTCAAAATTCCAATAAATGTTTCCAGAAATAAGTACGTTTTAGTTTAATCGATGTTTACTTACAAAATAAGCATAAACATTCATTACAATGGTGGCGGGACAAAATTGTAGAGGACATAATGNACTGTCGATGGTAGTATCCAGCAGATAATCTGCGAGGTATTGCGTGGGGGATGCATTGGCTGAACACGACCCGAGTAGATGTTCGGCAGATGGAATAGATGGAAGGGAATCATTGCCGGGGGAGTGGAACACAGGAATGGTCTTCCTCCAAGTTTTCGTCCACTGGAAGGGGGAAAGGGGTAGATTGTGTTGATCATTTAGGACGAGGGCAGTTTTGAAGCGGCTTAAGCTTATAATGTGTAGTGTACCGTCGATATATAACTAAGCAATATTTATTTTGAAAAGTTTGACCACCGAGATAAATCCTTTATAACGAGGTTTCATGTTTGAGGTATCAACGCATTTTAACCAAGAACCTGCTGCTATGCGTGAAGCGTCGGTGGTGAGGGTGAATGGAAAGTCATTGTGTGGGTAATAGAGCGTTGTGATTTTGGTCAAGTCTGCTTTTATTATTAAGGGCCGACAGTGGGGTGGTGATGTGAGATGAATTTGGAATAAATATGGGGCAGAAGTTTACTGTTCCGAGAAAGCTGATGAGTTCTGTGACTGTGGTTGGCTTTGGGAATCACCGGATGATGATTACCATAAATGGTTCAAATTCTTCGGCTGTAAGAATGTGGCCTAGAAAGCGGACGCGTGATTTGAAAAACTGGCACTTATCGGGGCTGATCTGGAGGTTGTACTTGTTGAGAATGTCAAATACTTGTAGTAGGTCTTTTGAATGTGAGGAGTCGTTAGGTGAGGCGACAATTATGTCATCTAGATAGGCAAACGTGTGATTGAGGTGCCGGAAAGTAGTATACATGAAGCGTTGGAGTGTTTGTGCGGCGTTCCTGAGATCGAATGCATGATGAGCTACTCGAAGTTACCGAAGGAAGTAGTGACTGATGTTTTTGGGATATCGTTTGGGTTGACGGGAAACTGGTGGAATGCTTTGGCAAGTTCGATAGTGGAAAAAACTGTGTTTCCGAAAAAGCGTGAAAATAGGTCTTTGATAAGAGGCATCGGGTAAGCATCATGTACTGTAACGCTCTTCAGTGCACGGAAATCTGAATTCCATATGATGGTAATAATGATTTGACTACTATAGTGTACTGTTTTATTATATTTAGTTTGCTGTATTAAATATGAAATTGTAATAGGAATAACAATATAAAGTTATTCTTAATATTATGGTGTTTATAATACTATCAAAATAAATAGTACTATATAGAATAATTCTCTATAGTAAATAATTACTACAGAGAATTACAAAAATTCAAAAAATCAATATTTTAAAAATTACTAGAAGTTGCAGAAGAAAAAGAAAAAAAGAATACGAAGAATAATATGCAAATTAGAAAATTGAAAAATTAATTTAACAGATCTAACTAACTTGTAGTTTACAGAAACCATTGAAATTCTTTGTTCCTCAAACAGCCAAATCAAAAATTATCTTCTTGAAATCATCAAAACCATTGAACGAAAATAAAAGATAAAATAAGAAATCTGAAAGAAAAACTCAATCTTTTTTATCTAAAGTCTAAGGTTTTCTATTAATAAAAGTTGTTATAGTTTAATCATTTATATTTTATTATTATAAGAACTTTTTTCCAATTTCACGACTGATTATTTTTTCCATTGAATTTATTAAAACGAGAGCTTGAAGACTATATTCACTTGAAAAAGCCAGTGCCGAAAATTCGTGAGTATCAAAAAACATCGATATATTACTGATTTATAGTCTTCAAGCTCTCTTTTTAATAAATTATATTTTATTGTTAATACATATGCATACATACAAGTACTCCAGCTGTCCCCGAGACAGTATTTTTAAAGGAAACTCGGTTGGGCTCTACAAATTTTCTTATTACAAATAATTCACCACTAATAATAATATATTGGGTAAACCCATATAATAACAACTACGATACTAGTTCTAGATGAAAAGTTGCTTCTGAATTATTGGTATAAATTTTATTGCTGCGCTTCATTTCTTCTTCATCTTATTGTTACTATTTATTTCGAACGTGCTTTTTTCATATTCTGATTATTTAAGTGTTTTTTAATACTTTCATTTTCTATGCAGTACTTTTTAATATATATTATAATATAATATATCTATATAAATAAAAACGTAAATATGAATAAAGTGGAGGCACTACAATTATCGCATTTTTTCGAATTAGTTTTATCCCCTTTATTTCTTTTTGCTATTTTTTATTATTTTTCTTGCTGAACTTCTTGATATTGTTATCATTTAAATATTATTTTTATATTTGTTATTTATTTTGTATTTTCTCTCAATATTTGCATGTTTATTTTGGTGTTTTTTTATTTAAATTTTAGTCAACTTTATGCTGTCTGTTATTGTCATTTCACTGAAGAATTTAAACAACTTTCCGTTTTAACGAATGTTTTTGCCATATATATATATATATATATACGAGGCGCTAAACAAGAAAAGTATGAATCAGAACTCACTTGTTCTCATTTTTTGGCTTTGATATACTGTGTCCATGATGATGATAAGGAACGAATTTCTTGATCGTAAACAATCCAAATCGTTATCAAGCCACTGAATATGACAATAAAGCTAACATCTTCATCATATTTTGTCACAAAGCTTGCAAAAAGATAAACTAATTGTTGTGACAAATGCCAAAATGAGCACTACCTTTTTCGCCTGAAATCATTACTAAATTAAATAATAGATGTGACCCTCCTATAACACGGTAGATAGGTTCCAAGACAACGGCGTGTTGTGTGAAACCATGTTATATGGGTCAATATAAAAAGGAATTTAAGTTCCAAAAATTAACACAATTTAATTTTAAAATTTATTTTTCAAATTATCCGATTATTATGAAGTAATACCGTTTAGATATATTTCAGAAGAGACAATAATTCTTTTCTATGAGCTATGATTTCGAAAATACATTTCAACATCCTGTATAAAATCTTATATAAAAGTTTATAATCTCAATTTGGTGCTTCCGTGTTATCTTACCCCCAAAAATTAAATTAAAAAAGAACACATATAATTATTATATTTATTTTCTAAATCACAGTTACAAACTCAGCAAATTTTTGTAAAGAGTTTGTAAATGGTCATCCAGGTGGCCAGAAAACCACAATGTCGTTGAGAATAGTGTCGAACACATCGGCACTGTTGCTTAGAACACGTTTGCACCACATAAACTCACATAATCACATAATCACATAAATCACATATAGCCTTAATAAATTCGTGTTCAATAATGTTCAATAACGTCATCAATAATGTATTCTCTCATTTTTTATATTGTTATTTTAATTGTATTTTATAATTTAATTTTTGGGGGTAAGATAACACGGAAGTACTCTCAATTTTCATAAAATCATCTTAATTTTATCAATTTTTAATTTATAATACTCACCGGTTCCATTCTAAATTATGTAAAACATGAATTACGTACTGTGCAAAAGAACAAAACAAAGTGAAGAAAGTGAACGTAACAATATCATTATGATCAGCAAACCCTTAGAATTTAACTAAACCCTCGCAATACGCCAGATTGGTATCATTTGAAAAGATAAATATCAGTGATTTTCACACTGGGTGCGGTGAGACGTCCACTGGTGTGCCAGAAGAAGTTGAGAAAATATTTAAAATTGCTAGGGTTTTTAAAGAAAATTTAAAATAAATTAAAAAATAATATATCCTTCTTAACAAATTTCTAATTTTTCTATTTTTTCTATCAATTTACTTTATTGATTTCTGATCATTATAAATATTTTACTATAGAGATTTTTTCTCTTCATTTTATGCGAAGGGGGGGGGGATAACAATAAAGTATTAAAAAGAATTACATTACATAAAACTTGTTTTAAGTTTTCACAGGATTCAATAGGTGTTTTGCAAGTCAACAGATGTCGTAAATAAAACATTTCAAACTTTGACGCAGTTTTTATGGAAAAAGCGAGGAATTTTATGCACCAAGATGCACGTTTGCAGTGGGATTTTTGTCAAATATAAGTTGATAAAATCAAATATCATGATTTTCTTTACTTTGAAAAGAAATAATTAAAATCTCCAAAGGTTCATGATTTTTAAGGTAACTTATAAAGACATCCCGGCACCCCTCACGCCTTGACCAATACAAAAGGTATTCAGCCAATTTTGCCTACAAATATCCGGACCGCTGAAAAAAAATTATAAAAATTTGAGTTATTCACAAAAAGAAAACAGAATAATTAAAATATTAATTCAATTAAAAAATGTTTAATGTTTTTTCAAAAATTTCTCAAGCGCAACTTTATTGGCACGATAAGCTCTTTTGCATGCCTTTTTGAATTCCTTTTCTGTCTTAAAGATGCAGCTCAATTGCCCACACTCGACTCGTCCATTTTTACACAGACAAGCTCCACATTCAGTCTCAAACATGAATCCATTTCGTCCATTGTGAAAACAGTAATTGGCATCCTGAATTTTCTTGCAGCTTGTGTTTGCTCCTTGCAACATTGGCGATGTCGCTAGGGATTTATGGAGAATTCCAACAAAAGCGATGAAGAAAACCAATCGAAAGTTCATTTTAAAAGTTGATAAATATTCAATTTTAATTACCACTTATATAGTTATGATATCAGTGGGTTTTCTTTGTAACATCCGTCAATTATGCTGATCATCTCAATTAGTTTAACATTTACCAATAGAAATCCGATGTAATTGCTGTTTACAGAGCAATTCAACCAATCAACACACAGTTAGGTGCTGTGAAAATAAACAAGCATATTTGACTGGAGGGTTAAAAATAATTAGCCTTAAGTAAATGTTGAACCTCATTTAAGTAGGATGAGCAAACTAGCATTCTAGAATTCTTGAGAAAAGGTCAGGTACATGGACTTTATCACTCAAACACCAATAAACATCACAAAAGCTCAGATCATAATTATTGGAACTTATTACAGAGTACAATCCTGATGTTACCATGAAACAAAAGGGTCGTATTACTTCATAAAAAAATCTAACAAAAAATTATTCAAGTAATTGATGTTTTTGTGGTTTCAGTAACTCCGAATTATGAGATTGTTCGATTTTTCGGGATAATAGTAGAAAAAATAGTCTAAAAAATACAATACGATTAAAACAATAATTAAAATAATTATAATGGTAATTATTAAAATAATAGTTAATAATAAAAGTTAAATACACAAAAGTTGAGAGCAAAGGAATGAAAAATTAAAATTCAACAAAGTCCAGTGTTTTAATAAGACCAGGGTGTCCAAACCTTTTGCCGCAAGGGCCAATTTGCAATAACACTTCTACAGCTAAGCCATCGAATTGCAGCAAAATACGGACTTGGATTAAATTTGTTCAAAAAAGGATCAAAATTGGCGATGATTGATAGCAAGTGATCAAATAAAATTTACGACAGAAACAACTGGTTTCAAAAGGCAGCTTATATCGACATGTTTTATACATGTTTTATACAAAACGCTTGTTGATTGGTACTGATGCTCCTGCACCTTCACAAGCTTTTCTAATATGCACCAGACATGATTCTTCCTACATCAATTGTCACACCATAGTAGATTCCAGTCTAAATTTTACTTTGTCAACGTGTTTTCTACTTATTAAAGATATTTTTTTGCGGTTTCATTTTAACGCGGTCGAGAACATACATATGCTTTTTTTGTTTTGATGCGTTTTGTAACGTTTAGGCTAGGAATTTTTGGAACAAAACTTCAAATTTCATATGAAATCAAAGAGTTCATTTACACAATTTTTTATATAATGGAACTTATCTTATATTTTTGTACGAAATCCTTGGTTTTTTTTCGTGGGGTTTCTGAAGGACATATCTACCGCGCAAATCGGGGGATGAGTGTATGGTGTTTGCATCTTAAGATTGTACACAAAACTTAGTCTAAACTAAAACAGCTTCTGGTGTTGTCTTCACTAGTACTTTTATGGCTGTTTCTACTTTTACAAAAGATACAACATTAATATTCCCTAGAAGAGATGATATCTAGACTAATTGTACCAATTGCATCCAATCTTATTATCGCGTAACAAAACCGATTCGCCAACTTGGATACAATCTGATAAAAAACTCAACGAGGACAATGAAGTAGGTCAAATGATATTACGACCAAATAAAAATAAAAGTAGTAGAACAATTACAGTTCAAAATTTCTATTAGAGAACGATTATTATTGCCGGTCGATGAATGTACAAGTATAAAAAATAAATGATATTACAATATTATTTTATACGATGAGAATAAAAATCACAAGAATCACAAGTAAGATTCACAGAACAATGTGATGTTAAAAAGTTTCGGAAATAGTAAAAAACAGATTAACGTGGGAGCTCGGATTCTCCTAAAACATTTAAGACCCCGTTTCGTCACAGAACATCGCATGGTAATCTCACTGACTCCATATTTCTTGGTCTCCTAGCAGAGGAAGAATTTATCGGCATAGTGTATCTTCCAAAAGTTCCAGACGCATTCACGTCAAAGTTATTCTTCCATGCAGTCACTGCTATAAATTATGTAAAAGTGTATGATGTATCACATCACAAGTGTGTGACTCAACACATATGATTGGTTGCTAATATCTCCAAAAATGATACCTATAGTAGGCTATACATTCATTTTTTTCTTTGTTCGGATTTTGGTGCCGCATCTGTAAATTCATTTAAAATAGATATTAATCATCATATTCTTTGTTCAATCAGCGACGGTGCTACAGTAATGCGAAAATATACAAGAGGAACCCTGCATTATATTTGGCAGTAATAAAGTTTTTCATACCAAAAATGTTTTACTGTTGATGAAGCTGTTTAGACATCCATTGAAAATGAGGAATACATTATTATACTGACGATTCGATGGATCCAAAGCGAAATCAGAGTCGAAATGTTTTCCCAATTGAAACATCAGAGAACACAAAACACTGATGATAAATAAAACTAATTACATATTTAGTATCATTGTACAATACATCATCTACACCAGGGGTGGGGGGAACCTGCGGCCTCACGGAGCTTCATGTGCAGCCTCCGGAGCCTTATCGAAATAAATCTTAATTTATATAAAAAACCATAAATTTTGAGGATTTACAATTAAAAATACTTGTAACAGCTGAACTGTATATATAACGTACTGTGCAAGTATCCCGCCGAGTACAAAGAACGAAATATATAAGTCAATCATTCAGACCAATAAATACCAAACGTATGTAGACGAATAAATAAGATTATTGAGCACTCATTTGTGAAATGATGACTTATTTGGATCAATTTTTCGATTCCGAAATAATAAACATTTTCCAGAATATTTCGTATAGATGCATTTATAAACATTATTTTAATTACTCACTGTATATAAACAAAAGATTTAAAATGAAATTAATTAATGTTAAAATACTTTTTGACTGCGGCCTCATTTGGAAGCGACAAATTTCAATGTGACCTATGTAAATAAAAAGGTTTCCCACCCCTGATCTACACCAAGCTCCTTATCATGCAAGATATCAATATTATACATATGCACCCATATGTAAACTTAATTAAAGTTTAGAATGACCTCCTTTAAGGGCAATGTTGTCAAAATTAATTAGATCATTTCCAAATTGAATCAGTTATAAATAAAAATTTGTACCTTTATGTTGTATAGGAAAACAACCAATGTACAATAAACTCAAAATTGTGTGTTCATTTGTTATTTTAATGAATGTAGTTAGAGCTTGATGTATATCGCATTTGTCCCGTGGTTCTGACTGCATGCTATGATTATATATGCATTGGCTTATGCACACAGTTTTCTAATCATAGCAGATTAAATTGGAGAATAGTATAAAAGATTATATTTATAAAATTTATTCCAAATAATTAAATGATTAAAAGAAAAATGTTTATTTATTAAAACAGCATCTCTACTCGATTTTATTTCTCAATATCCTCAAATAAAATTTCAACTAAGTTATTATTCGCAACCAAGACAATCTAAATGTAAATATATAATAGACGAAATATGAAAATAATATTTGGCTACCCTTCCGGGTTCTCGTATATTAATTGCGGTAATGCTGACGCCTTGAGGGATCTGGATTTCGCCTACTTTTAATATTCTGACAAACTGAAGGGGTTATTACAAAATAGCCGTAAAATATAAAAAATGTTACATCATTATTGAATTCATATAATTTCAATGAGTCGTCCTCATGAAGGGTTACCAAATATCCAACCGAAAACTTTGACAGCTTTATTGGGCTGTTTAAAAGAATGCTTTGAATGAGTTCACCGTTCTGGAATTGATTCAATTAACTAATTATTAACTAATAAAAAATACATCATATAGCAAATTGAGAGAATATTTAGATGTCGTATAAAACAAGTTCTCATGCACAGGTCCAATGCTCAGCGTCCCATTCAAATCAGGTAACCTCTTAGTACCAAATTTCCATTTTTTAATAACTTGACCGTTCTAGAAATCATTATTTATAAAATACAAAGAAAAAGCAAACATGGGACAAATAAATTGAATGTTTTCCGAATGGAATAAAATCTTTAAAATTTTTTTTCAGATGAAAAACTTTAGTTCGTATCAACCGATTCGGTTCCAATCGCCACATTCCACCAGAATAATAGGAAAAGAGAATCTCAAAATTATTATTACTGACACTGAGAACGTCATTTGGGATCACCTGTTTCATGATTATAATCGGGAAACCCTTAAACAATGATCAAAGTCCTTAAACTAATTCTCCTATGAGACTTACGATTTCAAAATTGAATATTTTGCGTTTTGTGAAAGCGACTATGGTTCCTTCTGCCAGTACGACGTGTAAAATATCGTCCTTGGTCTCTGTGTTGTAGATAATCTCCTTCTGAAATCAACGTATAAATTTCGTAATAATAAATGATTAGGTATTTGTCATACCTCGACACATATACTCATTAGAAAACCATTGGAGCCACGCAAGATGAAAATGTCATCAAAGCAAAGGATCCCATTTATTTGAATTGAAGAACTTATAGGAGTGATTAAATGAAATAAATCATTACTAAATTGTAAAGTCAAATTAAATAAAAAACTTTCAAGAAATACTTTGTTTCTATATGTTCCTCTTCTGTAATATTTTCCAATGACCTTTCGCAGTCCACTTGGCAAGAATGTGAAGATAATTCTAATTCGAGATTAAATTCGTTGACATTGTTAAATTTGTCTTCGATAGAAAAGGCATCGTCTTCCAAGGCTATGTCACGACTCGAATCATTTTCTTCATTTTTATTTTCATCTCTTAAGTTCAACTCGTTTTCCATATCTAGTAAGCCATCTAATAATGCTTTGTGTTGCTCTGTTTCAGTTTCAATGCAATCTGTTTGTTTGGCTACCTTATCTATTTCATTGACTAGGGGATCTTGTTCATTTTGAGGTTTTTCGTTTGAAATAAGGGATAATTTGTTCGAAATGTCTTCTACACTTGAATAAATCTCACTGTCACCTTTTTCTTTTAAGTAGTTTTCATATCTATCTACAAATGAGTTTTCTGCAGCAAAGTCCTCAAAAACAGCTGATTCGGATTCAGATTCGACTAATAAATTTGATTCTTCACTATCGGGGATTCCTACCTCTGAATCAGAATTAGAAAACGAATCTCTCTCATAGTCAGAGATATTTCTTGACATCGTATCGGAATCATCGGATTCTATTCCAAGAATTGATCTGAACCCATGAGATGATATCGCTGAGTTCATACTACTTTCTAATAATTCCTTATTAAGTTCTAAAATTTCTTCATGATATTGATTATTCCCAATTTCCGATTGATTATTCCCAATTTCCGATTGATTATTCCCAATTTCCGATTGATTATTCCCAATTTCCGATTGATTATTCCCAATTTCCGATTGATTATTCCCAATTTCCGATTGATTATTCCCAATTTCCGATTGATTATTCCCAATTTCCGATTGATTATTCCCAATTTCCGATTGATTATTCACAATTTCCGATTGATTATTCCCAATTTCCGATTGATTATTCCCAATTTCCGATTGATTATTCACAATTTCCGATTGATTATTTTTTTGTATTAGACTTTCATTATTTTTGTTTTTTGAATTGCATATTTTAAAATCGAAAATGGTTTCAATGTCTTTATCTTGAGTCATTTTTTCTAATTCCGAGTTTTCTTTGTTTACCAAGGTTGTGTTTTGCCCAATGTCATTTTCAATGAAATTTGTTTGTTTCGCTACCGAATCTCTTTCACTGATAACGAGCACTTGTTCAGTTAGAGGTTTTTCAGTAGAAATACTAGGTTTATCCAAATTACAGTTTTCTAGGATCTTTAAACTTGAATAGGAGGTTTCTGCAGGAAATTCTATAATTAAATTTGGTTCGTCACTATCACGGATGGGTACTTCTGAATCGGCATCCGAGGAATTTCCTGACCTCGCGTCGGGATCATCGGATTCAACTCCAAGTCCAAGAGATACATTGTCTGGGTTCATGTTATTTTCTAAAAACTCCAAATCAAGTTGTAAAAGTTCCTGTTCATATTGCATATCCACAGATTCATTTTGATTATTTAGAGTTCCACAGGGACTATTTTCCTCAGGAATAACTGGGAGACAACAATAATTATTTTTCTCTATTTGATTTTTATTTTTTTTGTTGTTTGTGTCGTTTATATTTTTACTTAATTCAATATTAATTTTTTCATTTATCTCACTAGATTTATCTTTACTCTTTTCCTCTAATTCAGAGTTTGTTTCTATATCAAAATTTTGAATTTCTAAAAATATCATTTAAATCACTTAAAGTTAATTTTAATTTTACCTTTTATTACAAAATTTCTTTCATTAAGAATTGTTAATCTTGTTTTAGTTAGCTATATTAAAATATATTAATTAAAACAAAAATGTAATTATGTACTTTTTCCAGTTCATTTATTTTCTGGAGAAGAAGAGTTCGCAATGTTTCAATGGTGAACTCTGTAGATTGTGTCGTATTCCGTTGAGTGTCAACGGCATTCGACAACTGTTGAAACCTTTGGCTAGCTTCTTGGGCTTGTTTTAATAGTATGGAAATTTTATTGACAGTCATTGTTTAAATTTTCAAATTAATTTTAGAAAAATTTAAACAAATTTATTTTATTTTTGATTTTTAAGTTACATCTAAATTTTTTAAATTTATTGAAATTTAATTAAAGGTGTCAAATTTTTCACATATAATTCGATTTATTTATATTGGGTGAAAATCTATGTCAAAGTTTCAGAAATGTGTCAATATGAGGCTGAAGTTAGTCAATACATAAATATGAGGTTTGCGGTCATGGTCTAGCTCGAATAGAAATAAATATTTGAAACCATGAAAAATATTGTATTTTTAATTATATGTATATATGTATATTAACTATATATAATCATTCAAAGGCAATTTTTTTTATTTTTTAGCCTCTTTTATTTTGTTTTAATCGGGCTTTGTTTATATAATTTTCTAATAAAAACAATTTTAATTTTTTTTTATTGAATTTTTAAATATCAAATTTTGTTTAAAAAGTATAACATTTAAAATCTCAAAAATGTCAACGGAAAATGATAATATTTTATTGTTGCTGAATCTTGCGATTAATGCTGATGAGAAATTGGATGCCATTAATGACGAAGTGTCGGAAAAGTTAAATGAAATCCAAAATATCAAGGACAACATTAAAAGTTTACAAATTTTTCTATCTGATCAAAAGATAGTCTTGGACACGGTAATGTTTTTTGCAAAGTTGACCTCTCGATTGACCTCTTCCTTTTCAGCTCACTGAAAGCAAAATAATCGCTCTTAATGAGAGAAATCAATTTATAAAAGGTAATTAATCAAATAATGATATTTATTTTGATTGGTTTATTTAGAAATTAAAACAATTAAACTTAATGAAAATGGTCAATAAACTCCTGAAAGTTTCAAGATTTCTCAATTTTTATTGAAAATAAATATTTTCATTTTAAATATTTTTGTATATTCAATTTTTTCTGATTTATTTTTTAATTCCTTAAAATTGTTGAAAGACCGCAATGTGATCAAATGATCAAACATAAATCAAGTTGACAAATCCATACAAAACGCCTTATCCGCATCTAATGACTACCTTGTCAAATGAAGGTATTGATATTTTGAAAAATGTGTTTTTGAAAATCAATAACCATTTTTCAATGCCCGTCATGCTAAATTTTATGATGTTTTCAAGGAATAATTTTCAAAGGGAAAAAACGAAAAGTATAACTATACATGTTCAAGGATTCACAGTGGATCAAAATAATATATCCTCTCCAATATGAGGAATAAAATGCACTAGAATTATATGAAAATACATTGAATAATATATCATTCGACAGCCATTTGCCTCTATCAGAATATCAAAAAATAACTTTAAAATAAAAATTTAAAATATGCAGAAAGATATTCTGAGATTTTTAAGGTAATTTCCAGGATTTGGGTTTTTGGATTTTTTACTTCGGTGACTTTCAACCCTTATGAAATCTTGTAATGTAATTATGTTTTGACCCGTCATGGATGTACCTTCACAGGTCGAAGTAACAATATAATGTAGAGTACACATGACTCTATCTACTTACCAAAAATTATGATCATAAAGTTAGGAAACATTATGATTTGTACGAAATTCAAAAATTTTAAACATTTGAAGAGAAAGTAGAAGTATGATCATTGACTATAGAATATAAAATTCTAAATATATATATCAAAAAAATCTTGACCATTAAATACAGTAAAACCTTTAAATTAGAAAAAATCATAAAAGGTTTTTGTTAAATGGACAGCCTAATTTTTAAAATGTCATCGACAGAATATTTTGAAAATAACGATGAATCATTGTAAAAAATGTTCGTTGTTTTAGTGACATTTATATATTTAATGATTTGTGTCCTATGAGGTCATTGGTGACGCCATCGTCTTTGTTTGCAGAAATGCAGACACAACATAAAGTGACGTTAAACTGAAAAACACGTCAAAACATCGAGTAAACATAACCTAATAGAATCCACCCAACACTAAAATGATAAACACAAAAGTAAAAAAAATATTGCACGAAACAAACTCAAGCACAACTTATAGTCATAACAGAAATAAACAAATTTGAATTAATGACGATTAGGGAAAGTAGGAATGGAAATGGGAAAGATTTTCACAAAATATCATCAGAAAATAAATTAAGAAAGCTAAAATATTCAATGAAAATGACGAAATCTATAATGGCCCCCAAGTAGCTAGTTGAAGCTAACTAAAATATAAAATTTAACAACTAAATTATCAAAAAATCAAAATGAAATAACATAAGAATTAAAAGAAAGAACAGAGCAATGGACACGGGAGAAGCTATTGACAAAGATGATTGATGGGCACTATAAGTCAGAAAAGTAAAGCTCGTATCAAGAAGAGAAATTCATCTAACCCACTAACTAATATCATATTGCAGATTGATCTCAAATGTGAAATCATTTGGAACTTCAGCCCAAGAACATAATAAAATTATCAAGCATATTCACGTGATCAATAAATTTAATTTTGTTCGGTTTTCTCTGATTTTTCTACTGAGCACGAGAAGTCAGATTTAGCTATTTCCTACCGAAATGTTACTAATACCTCAATTATAATACAAAATTTGATTTTAATAAACACAAAACAACTGAAGTGAAATGAAATTTTGTAAAAGTTTTTTTAAATGATTTATTTTAGACCAATCAGGTTACTTCAAATTCTTATTCTCAAGGAAACCAATCGAGAAATGTGAAAAAGCACATAATAAATCAATAGTGATCGATCTGAAAAATTTAATATAATCAATTGATAAACAATCTGTCATAAATTCTACACAAATCTGTTCTGAATTACAATTTATCAATATAATAATAATAATAATAATAATAATAATAATAATAATAATAATAATAATTATTATTATTATTATTAATATTATTATTAATATTATTATTATTATTATTATTATTATTATTATTATTATTATTATTATTAATATTATTATTATCGTAATAATAATAATAAATATCATTATTATTTGTAAACATATCTGATAATGAAATAGAACAAAATACGCATGTCATTCTCACTGACACCTGATTGGATAAACTTGTCCATACAATATTTAGGGGTCATACACATTATTATTATTATTATTATTATTATTATAATCATCATCCTGCTACTATAAATAGTTTATATTTGATTTCAATTCCAATTATTCCAAGAAATCTGAAAGCTCAATTCGATGTCAATAAATTTTACGTTTGACAATTTGATGTATTCAGAAACCGTGACAACATCCATGACTGTCAATGAATTGAAATTGAGAATTAGTAGCAAAATCAAAATGGATGTTAAAGATTTTCTATTAAAACTCCACAAAACCTTGATGACCGATGAACAGTTAGTGGTATCACTCTTGTTTACGGATTTTATTTTAACCAATAATGTAAATTCTTTATCGAGGAAGTAATGCTAAATTTTATTGTAGATAAACGTTTTGAACATACGAATCAATGGTAAATTTTATTTGCACAATTGCAGTACATTATTTGAAACTTTTTACAAAATAATAATAATTATAATAATAATAATTATAATAATAATAATTATAATAATAATTATTATAATATAAGTCATTAAAATGCTATTTGTAATTTAATTAAATTTAATACAAAAACTGCTTTAGAAAAATTGACTACTTTTTACAGAAAATATTATTTTCCTTAAATTACACAAAAAAAGTTTGCATTTTTTCAGAAATGTAAAAGTTATGCAAAATTTTCCGAAAGCTCAGAAATTAAAACATTAATTTTTTTATATAGTTTATTATATTATTACTTCGAATAAAGAATTTATTCAAATTAACATTGCAGTAAATAATTGTCATATATTTTCCAATAGTCAATATACCGACGAAAGCACGAACACTTGATCTGGAGATTGTATGGAGATTGTTGAAGATCTTGAACATCATCAGAGATATCATTGCTAATAAGACGAAGGTTTCTGTTTCTTGAATTTATGGTATATTTGACTTATTGATTTTGACTCGATTTAATGATTGCGAAGTTGAATAATTCATTGTTTCTTTTAATATTGAATTTGATAATTTTTTTTAAAAAAAAGACAGGATTATTTAAACAATGGTTTTTAATTTTATTAATTTAATAATATATTTTTATTTCAATTATTAAATTGATAAAAGTGGGAGTCAGAGGCACTACAATAAGTCGTTACATTTTTTCTATTTAAAGACTAGTGCAACTAATACAAAGTAGTGACTTAAATAATACATTTTTTTTAACCAGCGAAGTAGTTTAAGTGTTTTTGTGCTTCAAACTTTTCTGTGCTACTTATATGATAATATTTCGGAAAAATAGGTAATTCAGCATGTGCGACTTATACGGTGGAAAATTCTGTAGATCTCAGAAAGTCTAGCCTATAAATGAAGTTTTATTTTCAAAAGTAACTTCGTATATTAACATATTTTTGATACATTTACATATTTAGCGATAATTAATTTAAATTGAATTAATAATAATTTATAATTTATTTGTCCGTGATTCATTTTATTAATTTAAATTCTCACATAATATTTATTGTTAATCAATAAAACGACATTTTCATTTACATGTTCTGAAAATTATATCAAATACTGCAATTCAGTAGATCATTTCATCAATTATTTCTTAAAACTAATTTATTTTTTTTTTCAATGTTTCCACTGATTTCATTTCAATTGACATTGTATATATTTTGTATATTTTAATATATAACAATAAATAAAACAATGATATAAACTACAAATTTTTGTACAACCTTATCAGGGCCTGCCCTAGGGCATGCGAGGCCCAAGGCAGCAGACGAGGAGCGAGACCCATGCAAAAAATTGCATTTCTACATACATTAAAATAATGGGAAGTAAAAAATTAAATTACTTAAATTTTTATTCTATAACAGCGTTGACACATCAATAATTACAGTTTTATTCATTTTACTGAAGATCATAAAACTAAAAAAAAATTAATAATTAAACTGTTTTGTTTTGGCATGCAAATTGACAGTTCATATATAACTCTACATTATAAACTATATACACTATAGCGTTGGCGTTTTATCCTCTACTTCCACCTTGTTTTTACAACTTACAAGCAAATTTTGCGAACTTTGGCGGCTGCAAAATCTGTAATAAGTTCATTATTGTTAAGATCCTTAGCAACATCATTCTCAATCGACAAAATAGCTAAGTTACTGAGCCGATCTTGAATCATTGTTGATCGCATATATGTTTTAATAAGTTTAAGTTTCGAAAAGCTTCTTTCTTCGGAACCAATAGTGGCAGGAATAGTTAGAAGTATTCGAAGTGCAATGTGTGTGTTAGGAAAGTCACTATAACGCTTGTTTACTAACAGAAACTGCAAAATCTTAAGCGGATCGTTGTAGGTGGCTTCAGGAATTATGAAACTCAACGATTGCAACTCTTCAGCAAGCGTGAAACCATCAAGATCTCTACTTTCGCAGGCTGTAAGCTTTTTCTCCAGATTTATACTGCAATTCAGTAGATCATTTTTTTGTAATTGATGAAATTTATAAAGAAATACAAACGAGTTATGATGCATTCGTAGTTGTTCAAATCGACTTTTTATCGAAATGATTGCAACATCAACAATCTGGTTAAAAAAATCAATGCGAAACTTTTCTTGGGGATTTACAAATCCTTCATCTTCTACTACATATGTAAATTGCTTTTTCTTTTTCGCACTCTCGTCTCTTTAAAAATGGGTTCAACTTCTAAGTCCTTGGCAATTTCTTTTGCAATTGCTATTGCTGTTTGAAAACCGCCATCTCTGTAAGATTTCAACCATTTGCAAGTATGTTCCATGCTGTCAATTGCAGTTGGTAGATCGACAGAAATCTTTTGTAATTCTTTGCTGATATAATTAAACTGGACAATATGTCATACCAAAAAAAGAATTGAAACAATGAAATTGAAGTCCCCAATGACTCTGCTTCACTTCGAGCTTTTGGATCACTACTTTGCTCTGCAACTTCGAAAAGTGCATCATAGATTTCGCCTGCTTAATATTGCACTGCCTTTCCCGTCTTGTTTCACAAACTGGTTTTACTGAAATATTTCGAACATACTTGGAAAAGATAGCTTATCGTTTTGTTGAAGCAGAAAATAAAACATAGATTTGTTGAATTATACCAAAAAACGTCATTGCATCAGGACAAATTTTTGCCATGTCACATGGCAGCAAATTGTAGCTGTGACAGGTATAAGGGGTAAAAACAAGTTTGCAACAGAAACAAAACATTTTGTTCTTAGCTGCTGAATATATATGCCATTTTCGGTTGATAACTTCTCCATTTTCCATATGTTGTTTGCAGTAGGTTGTAGAAATTTTCCATCTATTGCTATCTGCTGGAAAATCATTTTCTTCAATTTTATTTGACCCATTGCAAACAATTATAAAACGAGTGTCTGCATTCAAATGTTCTGGCCAAGTTGCTGGATCACTAAAATCATCATTTACATTTATCAAACCAACCAACTCTTCTGTTTCTTCATTTACAGTTGCAGATATCCGTGTCCCTGTAATCTGAGAAGAATAAAGAATTCCAACATCAGAAGTATCGATACTAGACTCTGTGTTATTTTCATAAGTTGCTGCATTTTCGTATTCTTCAGAAGTTGACGATGTTGTTGTACTAGAAATTTATTGAGAGATTGTGTTAATTCCTTAATTTGGCTTTTTTGTATTGTATTTTGTTTTTTCTTTTCATTGCCACTTTTATATTTTCTGCCAAAATCGCGATCTCGTTTTGGTGGCATATCCGCTCAACTAAAAAATCAATTATTGGAACTTTTTAAATTCAAATAACAATACTTATTTGAATCATTCAAACAATTCTTAAAGCTAAATAAAGTTAATTAATGTAAAGTTTACATTTTCCATTATGTGCCATAAATTGCCATTGGACCATACTGAAGGCCTGTACTGAAGCAAAATACTTTTTTTTGATTTCTAGAGCTGTTATAAAGATAAAAATAACTGATTTTTTAGTTTCAATTTGTTTGGAAATTTTTTGTAGGTGTTTTAAGATGGTTCAGTTCTCTTATACCAAAAAGTGAATTTTTCGGTTTTTTATACAGTAAAAATAATGTTAAGTCAAAGCGCGTACTTATTTCAATAAGGTGGTAAAGTAATTTCATGTAATCTCTCCATCCTTTACTTTGAATACGCAGTGAAACACCGTCGTTTACAAATCTTTTCTACAAAGAAATAATTAATATCTGGTGATTGAGCTTTTTCATCAAATATATCATTGAGCGCATGTTTCAAGACGGTATCAAGTATGTATTGTTGGCATCCAATAACCACGGATTCTTTTAACCCTGCAGAATTTGCAGCTCTCTGAAGTCTGACAATGACACATGTTTCTTACCAGTGTTGACTGCAGTTGTGTCTACTACAATCATTTTAATTAAATGCAATAGATTAAACTCATTAATAACATTCATAATTCCGTCAAATATTGGCTCAACTTGTGCACTCGATAAAATAAGGACACCTATACGGACTTCTCAGTCTTTAATTTTTATCAATATCACATTATGCTCAACACTTTTCCGATCAACCTTATCTGTGATGTGCTTGCCATCAAAATGGAGGCCCCACTCTTCCTTTTGCTATTCCTGTTGATATTGTTTTTTTAGTTTGTCAGCGGCTTTGATATTTACCCTGTAAACTCTGGAAACTGATGTGATGGTATGTTTATTATCGACTTTCTTTTAAAGTTTTACAAATACTTGTCGCTTTTTTGATGGGTTTTTGTGTAGTGGCAACAATATCTACAGCCTCTTTTGTATCGTTATATGTTCTCTTATTTCTCAAAGGACTATCACTTTAGGATGAAATGTCCAAAGCCTCAATTTTTGTAGAACTAGAGTATTCGGATACAGAACATACCATTATTGCAAATGTTGCAGCAAACTGATTACCTGAAGTATGAACTATTTTCCTCTTGGAGGGTTGTATTTTCGAATTGTCCATTTGTTTGGTACAAAATTCTATTTTGTCCTTTGATTTTAATTGTAAGTCATAAAAATCCTTATTTTCTTTAATAATAATAATAATAATAATAATAATAATAATAATAATAATAATAATAATAATAATAATAATAATAATAATAATAATAATAATAATAATAATAATAATAATAATAATAATAATAATAATAATAATAATAATAATAATTACAAAAGTAGTAATAATAATTTTTTTATAATAATATTAAGATTTAACTTATGATTTTGTCATGGACAAACCAAATTCAGATGAAAGAATTCAACTGAAAGCCAACCCAAATTCTAGCATTTTAGAAATTAAAAATATGATTTCTGAGCACTTAAACATAAATTTGAAAACATGGACAATGAAAACTTCTGATATGATTCTTAAAAACGTAGTTCTGCTAAAAAACTGCATAAATATTAAAACAATACAAATTATTACAAATGAAGTAAATTTTCATTATTAAAACTTGAAATATAATATTTGAAAAAATTTAGGAATTCGATGTCCATGTAATAAATGATAAAAGGAACTATAAAGTAAGCACCAAACGCGATACAACAATTTCAGAGTTCAAGGTGGCAGTGTCAGAAAAGATTGGATTACCGGTGGATACCTTTTACATGACTTTCAATGGACAAAGTATCGAGAATGTCAGGCAACGGAAATTTAGTTTGAAAAATGGATTGTTTTTCAAAAATCTCTTTAAAAGCAATATTTCCATAATGAAGCCTGTTGTTAATGTTATTGGAGAACAAATGGTTCTGGAATCTTTTGAGATCAACAAAAATGCAATAATCCATGTAATTTTGAGAACCAGGGGAGGGTGAAAACAGATCTCACAAACCAGTTGCTGTACAAACAAATTTTTTTCAATCATCGATATCTTTATATTTTTCAAGTTTTTGACATTTTTTCATGGTAATTTTAAGTGATTTATTCACTGTACATTTGTAAGAATCATTTTTGAAATATTATTTTTTTCAAGGTTTTATACAAATATTTACATGGAATTGTTAAACGGAAATCGGAACAATATGGAATGCTATCTAATTTTGAATTTGGTTTGTGATAATTCTGATCCATTTACCTAATAATTATAATAATTGTTATTATTACCTTTGTTTCTATTGGTATTATTATTATTTATTAAAACGCTTGAAACTAGGTCTTATATTATTATTATTATATTATTATTATTTAAAACAATAAAATGATAATTTATTATATTATTATTATTTAAAACAATAAAATGATAATTTAAGCCTATTATTATTATTATTATTATTATTATTATTATTATTATTAGTAGTAGTAGTAGTCATAATAGTAGCGTGGTCATAATTTGAGGTATCTAAAAAGTTATCTCTAATCATAGCCGACAAAAGAGTGTCAAGCTTACAGTTCTTGTTCTCAAGACAAAATAAATCAAAGTTGCCAGGGACAATATTTATTTCACAATTAAACTCCGTCCTATATTTCGCCAATTCATGATATTTTAGATGATACACTGCAGTTTAGAAATATCTAGTACTGATTGATCAATATTGTAAGGCCGGTCTAAACATATAAAATCATTTTCCAGACGAGCAGCCTACATTCTACTTCATCAATTCTGATATATTTTCTGAAAGACGGTTTTGAGTCATAAACAATCATCTTTTTAGCTGAATTGCATAGCCTCAAATTCATCCACCTTTTGAGATTCTCTAGGAATTTACTATATAAACAGTTATTAAATAATTTATACAAATCTCTGTACAGCTCACATGTCGAATTTGAGTGCAAATGTGCATTTTTATGAATATATTATTTAAATATAGGTACATGCTTGAATTTAATTGCTCTATGTACATTAATTATAATTGGCCCCAGTTCAATTTATAGTTTAAGAAGTCTTCAATGAAAAACATGGTTTTTCTTATGTCAATGCGTGAGCATTAGCTTCTCAACTTCCGAACCAGGCGGGTACATTTTTTCTGGAGCAAGAGGAAAGTTGTTCAAAAAGTCATGCATACAATCCGGAATATCGATACTAACCTCCATAGTATAACCATATGAAAGGATTTCAATATTCTCACTCACACATTCACTCAGCACATCATTCAGATTTTCATACTCCACAATAACATCACCATACGAATGATTTTTGCAAAGAGTTCGATCATGCAAATTAATAATAACTATATATAATAATACTGTATCTTCAGGACTTGCGACATAATGTTTGTTAACAAATGTTAACCCAGCATGCATTCCTCCTTCATAGAAATTAAACATTTCTATGTCCTGCAAAAGTTCTATACGTTCCATTATTGTCATAAGCGCAGAGGTCCATGACATACCAGGAATCTCATTGAAATTAAGAATTGTTGAAAAGAATTCACAAAGAGAAATACGTCCAATTTTAGGTAGATTAACATGTAATCTAACATTGTCTCGCAAATTTGCTGAGTCCAAATTTATCAGGTAATAGCATATTCATGATTCGATACAGAATCCCAGATAGGAGGCAATTTAAAAGTCGATTCAGGACTTCGAGCGATGTTTCAAAGTCATAAGGAAATATACATTTGGTTCTATCAATCGTGCCATCCAAAGCAGAAGAGTTTAAAGGCAGATCGGAAAAGTCTTAACAGCTTTACAAGAGATGAATTGACAAACTGCATAATGTCAATAAAACGAACAGGTAATTTATATATACGCGACGAGGGAGATAAATATTTCAGTAGTAGTCGAAATAATATTTAATTCCCAAGAAGAATGGAGATATGATGAAAATCATGCCCTCTCAAATTCTGAAAAACAATAGGTAACTGTTTCTGAATTCGTCTAGAAACATTACAATTCCTACAAGCAGCACAGAGATACTTACCTGAGAAGTGATAATGGTTCTTAATTCTATCACGAATGAATTTTTTACAGAGGTAACAGCTCGAACAACTTTTGAAATGACATTTCTCAATAAAAGTAAAAGTTCCCAAAGGTCTATACCGTGAATATCTTAAAATTGCAAGACAATTGTGACAGTAATTTCATCAACTTCTTCAGAAAAGCCAAAACGCAATCATCATCAATAAAATTAAAATCATTAGAAATCAAAATCAAAATAGAAACATTTTTTTAAAATATCTAAATTGCGTATATAAAAAGTTATTGGAAACTATATTTTATAAATATTTTAAGATATTATTTATTAAAAGAGGTTTCTATTAGAAGAGCTTTAAAAAATTAAAAAATTTCTTTTAATGTTTCATTTTGAATTTTATAAAATATTTAATTAAAAAGATTTTTAAATGTTAAATTCTTCAGATAAAGTTTATTATTTTTAACCAATGAGAAGTAAGAAAGTAAATAAAAGAGAAGATCAAAAAGCATTTAGAAAATAGAAGAAACCAAATTCCAGGAAATTTACAAGAAAATTTATCGTATAGTTGAAAATGTTTTCATTTGTATTAAATATATTAGTTGCAACCAGCGCCGTCTATTCCATTGTGCTAACTGTGCTAAGCACAGGGGGCGCTGTGAGTGAAGGGGCGCCGAAAATTTTATAAAAGCCATAAATTTGATAAAATTTGCACTTTCAAATATAATTTATGATATTACAAAAATATTTTTGATATTTATGTTTGAAAGAAATTTATTTTTTTCTTAATTTTTTTGTTTAAAGAAAACATTAGACTGTTGAATTTTTGTAAGCTAATGTTAATTTAATATTATTTTTTTATTGTTTTTTTGTTCTTTTGTTATTCTAGTCATTGAAATAAAATGATGTAATATATAATATTAATATATGTATATGCAATAATGTGCAATAAAGTAAATTTTAAATCTTGAATTTTGATCCATATAGATATGAGATCATTATTCAAGTTCTTAAATATTACTTTTAAACAACAGTATAATTATAAATTATTTTTAATTAATTTTCAGGGTTTTTTTAGGAATTTTATGACATTTATTTTTAAGTATTTTGGAATTATTTCGAAAAAATGTGAGTCAGATATATTTTTAATTATAATTAAATAAATAAATCAATTACCAAAAATATGTATTTTTCTAAAACATTTTGGAAAAAATCGCCGAATATGAATAAAATATTTTTTTTAATTTTTGTAATTTTTTTTCTGAGCTCAATATAGGGGGATTCTTTAAGGAAATCAAATCTGGAGTAAAAAGATATTGAACCAAATTCATCTGCTCTTGATATTATCATTAAAAATATAATTTTAAAAATTTTCAACGATCTTTTTTTTCTAAAAATTGTCTAAAATAGAATTATTATAGAAACGTATCTCATCGTTACAGTTCTACGAATCAAAGGTTTGTATGTTTTTTTAATATGTGTTGCGTTTGTGTTCAGTTTTTAATTTTTCTTACACTTTTCAGATTTCTATAGAATAAGATGTATCTCATTGAGCTATAAATGAGAACATCAACGTGAAATCAAAGTAAGTATGTATGTTTCTATAATGTAAGATTATTGATTTTTTTGTTATATTATAGGAAATGGTTCTCAGTGGTGTTTGGTGTATAATACATGTTGGTGTGTTCATCAGTTGATGACTCACCATTTATGAGAACGTTTATTTCATTTGTCATTTCAATTCAATTTTATTTTATGATTTTAGAAGTAAGTTTTTTTAATTTAAGTATATTTTAAGACTTGAATTTTGATTTTATATAATTATGAGACCTATATTTTTAACTATAAATAAATAAAGTAATTAGTTGAATTTTGTCATGTTCTATTAAAAAAACTAATATTAAACTTATTAAAAATTGAAGAAAAATTTTACAAAATAATGTCTTTATTGTCTATACAACTCAAAGTTGAGTTTTCTGAATTTTCATCAAATTTTAATCAGTCATTTTTTTCTAAAAATTTCTAAAAATGTCTGTAAATGATTTATTATAGTGCGTTTATTCATTACAACGATTCTACATATCGAACATTTGCATGGAAATTTTACTGTGTTGTGTTTTTGTGTGTCAGTTTATTTTTTCTACCACTTTCCATATTAAATGCGTTTATTCATTGCAACGCTAAAAATAAACACACAGGTAAATTTGTATGTTTATATAATATACACGTATTGATTTTATTTTTACATTATAGATGCGTTTATTCAGTGCAAACAGGTGTATTACGATAAGAAATTTAATTATCCAATCAGATTCAATAAAAGTGTTTTATATGTCGAACATTTTAAAATTTTAGAAAACTTTAAAGAAATAAAATATTGAAAATTATTTCCCCAAAGATTTATTTTCAAACTGACATTAGCGATGGATCAGCATTATTATTTGTAATTGGTTACTGAAAAATTTAGTCAATTTCAACATTTAATTTTTAAAACATAAGAATCTTTGTTCTTCAATACTATTTTTTTTAATTTAAAATAATATTAAATAAAAATATATCCGCATTTAACATATTACCAAATTTGAGATTTATTACTGTTTATAATTTTGTTTATTTATTTTGAGACATATTTCTACTAAAAATGCATACAAAAAACGAAACGATAAATAACAACTGTGGAAAATGTAGCAACCCTAAATGTGATCAAACCTTCATTAATATAATATTCAAGCTTGAACAATGCAATCATAGCTTTTGTCATTCTTGCTTCAAAATCTGGTTCCAAGAGAACGAGACTTGTCCATTAGACAATTCTGGCACTAAGAAAATCCTTATTTGTGATTGGAACAGTATACCATTGCTATCTAAAACGACCGAAGTCCTGCAGTTTGATTTATTTTATAACGATTGTAGCAATATTTGGCCAGAAATGTTGGAGGAAATGACAAAACGTTGCAAATTTCTAATTGAATCTAACAGAAAATCTGTTGAAAATATTTTGAATATTTTAAAAATGGCCTTACAGCAGTATTGGGCAGCTGACAAAAATAAAATAGAATTTTTGAAAAGATTTTTACAGGAGGATAAAAATTATTTCTTTAGGAGGCTCTACAATTCAATAGAGACTCAACACAAGAAAACTCTGAAGTTTCAAGTAAGCCTTTGTAAAGCGTTGATACCAATAGAAAATTATTCATCATTAATGTCACCGAATAAAGGCATCGAAAGATTCCTCTGCGCTCATAACCTTTTAAGATTTGATGAAATCTGGAAAGGCATATTTACAAATTATAATCTTTTACAGGCAATATTGACCTCAGTGATCCAGATTCAATTGGATATTATCAATAGATATGAATTGATCGTAATCAACTCTCCAGATTCAAATTTTAAAAAATTCACTAAAAAAGAAATTAAAAAAATTTTAAAGAAATATCAAAAGCCTTTTAAAAGTTTTCTCAGTTGAAAAGAATTTGGTGATTTTAATTTTCATTAAAAATAAATGCTTCCGTTATTATATTTATTATTATTATAAAATGTCTTGGTAATTTCTTGGTAATTTCTTGGTAGTTGTATTATCTAAATGTTAAACAAGTAATTCATAATATAAGCTTGTTGCTCCAAAGTATATATTGAATAAAATGAAATATTTTTCGATTGAAAATATAATCTTTAACAATTTTTAACATTCATTAGTCTTTTGCTGCAGTATATGTAATTAGTGAAAAAATTGTAAATGATTATGTAATAATCGATTTTTTTCATTTAATACATATTTTGTAGCAAAAGATTTATCTTATCATTTATTCGTCTAATATTATTGATGAGTACACGACAATGAAGACAAAAACAAAAACATAATGATAGGAACTTAAACGAAAAATTTCAGAATTCTTTAAGAAATTTATGTGAGAATATGCAAATTGGTTTGATGAAACTATTCAGCATTATACTTTCGTAATTAAAAGTAAATGAGTTAATCATAAATCAAATATAATAGTGTTGGTTATTAAAATGACAAAAAAACCCATAAAATTCATCGTCAATGTTACTGAATCCATTAGCCGTAAAGTCCTGCATATTTGCCCGGACTTTTAAGCATCTTTAAAATGTCTGACATTCATTTATTCATGGTCACGGCTTGCGCAGGTGTTCCTCTGATGAACGTCGATTTGGTGGATGACTTGATGAACTTTGGGACTAGAACGGGTGATAATTGTGCAATAATATAAATGCTAATAATGTTAGACATACGTTCATAATACTGGTGGGTTACTGGCGGTTAATTAATTACGATTTTATGCTGTTACCAGCGTAACCCAGGATACAACATTGTTTTCCGCTTGGTACCCGTTGAGTAATCAACGTTGGTACTGTACCAAGGGTTGAGTACTCGCAAAAAGTGAGCGCATCAAGGCACTATAATTGTCGAGTACTCTATGGGTTCACGGACTACCGTTAGAAGGTATGTGTCCGATTTCGGCACTTGACCTTGAGCTTCTCGACCCGACTTCGAAGGTCTTCGGCTTGTTGCTGGGCCTGTTCGCGGTCCTTGCGTAGCTTTTCGAGGAATTTGTACACTAAATGAAGGTAATAATAAAATTCCATAGCTAGCTTCCATGTGCGTAAAGGTGATTCGATCAATTGTATAAAATTAATAGATGAAGGATAGGGAGGGTCATCTCGTCCCTGGAGACACCCCATACGCAATAAGACCTCTATGTAATGACTAAAAGATGATTTATTATAAGATGAATCCGCACGACAAACTATAATATAAAAGTTTTAATAATAAAAATTTCTACAATTCGTCATAATTGCTACAAAACAAAAAAAAAATCAAACGCAACACAGTATCACTAAATTGAATCAATCAAATAGTTTCGTCCGAGTTATCACTACCGACGAATTAGGCCGGGTTCTTACGGGGCCTCCCTCGTTTTCGTGGAGGGGTATCTGCCTCCTCCAGCTCTTCGGGGGTTACTCCCATTTCTTCGGCTTTGAGCTGGAGCTCGAGTTTCTTCAGCCGCCTCTGGGCGACTTCTACCTCGACAGCCGCTTGATCACGGACTTCTCGTAACCAATTGTTAGTGGGCTCGGCCTTCACCCACGCCGGGGCATCGGGCTCTGGGCCACTTCGTATGACCGGTCCATAATTGTCCAAGTCCAGCCCCCGGTTCCAGTCATGAATCCGATACCAGAGGTACCGGGTCCGGAGCCGTGTTATCATCTGTCGGTATTCTGCTTCGTCGGATCCACTTGAGTGAGACATTCTAGCAATTAAACCCAATTAAAGGAAATATTAGTAGCAAATTTTTTGGTAGATTCGGAATTTTATTTCTATGGTTTGTCCATTCGACTAAGCAGCAAAAATGATGAGTGGGTCAATTTGTGGATCGTCTTAACATAATCTGCGTTATAGATTGTGGGGGAAATTATGGATTTTGCAAAGTTAAGCATATTTTGCTTTAAATTTCGGTTATTAATCCGTTAGGTAATTTATAAATTTATATTAAAAATTTTTCTTTTCCACTGTTAAATCAGTACCACGAATATCCCATCAAATTCACAGTTAAATACAAAAAAAAAATAACAAAAAAAAAATTTAATTTCTGAAAACTTAACTCTATTTGACCGTTAATTACAGCAAATCAACTTTTATATTTTTAAGAAATTTGCACTTTGTTTATCTAACCTAATTATTGGAAATTCTATGATTTATTTTTTAATGTTTGTTATGTCATCGACATAATATTCTATTTTATGCTAATTATTTAACTACTGAATCAACCAGCCCCGTCGGTGCTGGGTGAGCTGCTGGAACTTAATTTCCCACCTCATCCTCACTTAGACTGGGTTGTCATATTCGGTGGAATCATTCTATTTTAGGTACATTTTTAGGTTATTTGGTCCTTTTTTCAGATAATTTAATGATGCCATTATTAGGATATCTTAAATGCTTATGCCTAGGTAAGCTAAACTATTTTTATTTCAATTAAAAATATCTATGTGACTAATTAATGGATTCAACGAATCGATGGAATCCTGATGATGGTGGTGATTCCGGGGCTAAGTCCCAGTTCATAATTTAGATAGGTTCAAGTCAAGTACTAATTGCTAATTTCCCATCCTGTACCTTATAACTCTGTAGGGCTATTTGTACTTCATATCTCAGTGATCCCAATCCATCTTTGGTGTATATGACCATATAAAGTTTATATTTTACAATCCGGATACCTATATCATTTACATATCCTATCTATTATAAAAATGGATATCTAACTAATTATAATCTATACTTTTGTGGTTGAAATTCATATGCCATCATCCTCAGTTCATAATTTAGAATTAATATATAGAAATATATATACACACACACATATACTTATATATATATTTTATATGTACTATTTATAAATTATATTTTCATCATCTCAATTTTATATATAATCATTATAGTTTATAGTTTTGTAGTTAGAATTAACTTACCATCACTTATAATTCGTCTCGTTATGACTGGAATACATATCTACTTTATATATACTATTTATAGTTTATATATAATTATTGATACTTTATGTTTTTAAACTCAAAATACGTTTACAATTTATATTTTATATTATAATTTATATTTTTATAATCCACTTATAGGTATAACCATTTATAGTTTCTAATTTTAAGGTCATAATATATTTATGATTTATATCTTATATTTATAATTTATGTTTTTATAACTAGGAATTATATATCCCCATTTAGACTTTTTATTTTAAGGTCATAATTTATAGTTTATATATTATATTCACAACCTACATTTTTTACAATCCCATTTTAGATATAACTGTTTATATTTTATAATTTCAGAGTCGTAGTATACTTATAATTTTACGTCTTGTATTTATAATTTAGATTTTTATCACTAGGAGTCATACATCACTATTTATACTTTATACCTCCAGAGTCATTATCCATTTGTAATTTATATATTATGTTTATAATTTATATTTTGTAATTAGGATTTATATATATGACTATTTGTACTTGATATTTTTAAAGTCATAATACATTCATAATTTATATTTTCTGTTTATGATTTATATTTTTATAGTCAACTTTTAAATATATATTTATACTTTCTAATCTTAACGTCAAAATGCATTTATAATTTATAATTTATATTTATAATTTATATTTCTATGATCCAATTTTAGGTATAACTATTTAGTTTTAAAGTCAAAATGCCTTTATAATTTATATATTGTAGTTACAATTTATATTTTTATGATACAATTTGAGATATAACTATGTTTACGTTATATTTTTAACGTAAAAATACATTTGTAATTTATATTTTATAACCAAATTTTAGATATAGCTATTTATACTTTATATTTTTCAGGGTCGATAATATATTTATAATTTATATTTTATATTTATAAGTTATATCTTATAATCAAATTTTAGATATACTATTTATACTTTATATTTATAACGTCAAAATACATTTACAATTTATATTTCACATTTGTAATTTAGATTTGCATAATCCAATTTTTACTGGAACTATTTATACTTGATACTTATGAAATTTAGTCATAAATAAATAAAATTATCACGATATATAAATATCAAATTGATTTTGTTTAAATATTTAGTGTATATTTTGATAAATTGAAAAATGAATAAAGTAAAAGTATTTAAAACATTTAAAAATTATTTTTTCTATTAGATATTGAAAACTCTAGCAGTTTTTAGTGCTGGGAGTATTTTGACAATAGCTACAGAATATTATATATCACATACTGATCTTATTAGTGCGAAGGCCGGCACATTAGTTCCCATTTCAACGAATATTTTACCAATTCCTAATTATCGATATCCAGACAAAAGTGATTTGAAAATATATAATCATTTCGTATTGTCTTATAATAGACAAACTAAAAATCCAGATTGGGTAATTGAATATCTAACACCCGAGTCAATTGGAATGCCATATGACAATCCTGAATTTAGGTTATTTATTAATAATTTAAATAACAAATTACCTTAAAATTTAATTTAATTAAAATTTAATCTATTATGGTTTAATAATTTTATATAATTTTTTTTGGATTTTGGTGATATTTCGTATTTTTTTCAATAATATTGGTTTAATTGCTAGAATACAAGCGCTCGCCAGAATTGCTATACTCAATATTAAAACGAATTCGTGATATAAAATTAATGTCCAGTTTTATTATAATTCCTTACTTGATAAAGAGCGTTTTGAGATTCGAAAATTGATGTTGCGTAGGATCAATTTATTTGTTCATAAATCACTGTTAGCTTTTATTTAGCTTATTTTTATAATTAAATTTATTGGTTGATTATAATTTGTTGCTAAAAATATTAATTAAAAGACATTTTAAATGTAACAAGTAATAGTAATAAGGAAATTCAGTTCGATGAACTACACTATGGAAGGGATAAAATAATATGGAAGTCGTGAAACTTTAATTAATACCTAATTGTTTGTCTGACCTTTTTATTTCTCAAGAAACCGATTTAGTAGGTATCGTGCTTAGATTCTCTCTTGTATTTTAATATATATTTTAATGAGCGTAATATATGAGGCTGGTATATAAGTTATAAAACAGCTCATTAATTTAATAAATATATTTATTTTTTCAGAACATGAGGTGTTCTTACGTGGGTTGCCCTAAAAGGATAGATAGTGAAAGTGGAAAGTGCCCTTTTTACAGGGACCTTAATCGATGCTTGTTCTACAAATTTGAAATTTGGGATGTTCATGAGTGGTGATTTAGATAAATCCAATAACTTAATTTTTTCCCGTAAAATCTCGAATATACAACTTAGCAAGGACTATCCATATAATACATATCCATACATATACACTTATATAAAGCTATCGATTTTATTCAATTTTTTAAAAATTATTCAATATATAACTATGTTAGAAAATGGATGATGGAATGTTCTTATTTTATTTATTGAAATTGCCGGAAACGTTGAGATACTAGTTTTTACGTACGCAGCAGAGAAATCCTAAAATGTATGAAGTTTAACACATAGATGGGTATGAAAATATGGCATTCTGAGGACTTAAAATTAGAATAATACTTAAATTAATAATTCAGAAATGCTGGGAGGGAAAGTTAGAAAAATATTTCAAGGAAGATTTTACAATTTTCGCATTTTAATTAATGTTGAGTGAACGATACCGATGATTATAGAAAAGTAAACTTAAAGTTTGTAGTGAATATCTAAATTACCTGTCCTTGGTCTCAGCCCTGCAGAAATAAAGTAGGATAATTTAAAAAATTCTTAGTGAATTTTTTGCCCCTTTTTTAGACTTACAATTTCTTCTAATATATAAGATAGACAAATTACTACTTTTATAATCATTTTCAAGCATAAGGTAAAAAATGTAATAATATAGATTTTTATTTTAATATAATATTGATATCAATAATTTAAATTATAATTTAAATGCAAATAAGAAAATCAAAATGTCTATTAAAAATACATTATATTATTATTACTTTAAAGGTTTGGAAATTAAATTTTCTGCGCGTTTGTGCCACACAAATGACTGGAACACCCAGGTTGGGAAATTTGAAAATTGTTTTTAATTTTTCTAAAACAATATTTATTTTGATAAGTAAATGATGTTATGCAAAGTGCAAAGTTTCAGGATATTTATTGCACTATTCGCCATCCGACATATGGACTATTTTAAATTTTACGAGAAATTTTATTATCCAGAAAAGATCTATCATTCGAATTTGATGAGACTGAGCATCCTTTGTTCCGATCATTGCCAGCGGATTATACCAATTCCGGCTTTGATAGGGGGCACATGGCAGCAGCAGCCAATCACAAAAATGATTCAATTGATTGTAGGAGGTCGTTCGTTATGACCAATATTTGTCCCCAGGTCGGAGAAAATTTCAATAGGGGTATTTGGAACAAATTAGAAAGTTTAACTCGTTCTATAATCAGAAGAAATGAATATGCGATTGTTTGCACTGGCCCGCTTTATTTACCAAAGTAACGTTATTATTTTAATGAATATTATAGAGTATCTCTTAATTTAAGATATTTATTTTTTTTGATATCTCTGCTAAAATATTGTCAACTAAAATTAATTTATAATATATAATATTTTTTAAATTCATTTAAAGTTAATTAAAATTGGTTCACAAACATTTAAAAAATAAAGAATAGCGGTACACCAGGTTACGTGGAAAAATGTCATCTTTAATATAGAAAATCAATAAGTTTATAAACCAATGAGCAGTAAGTTGGTACATTATCATAATAGCAGTGGCGTCGCTAGGGTTGGTGTCACCCAGTGCGGTAAACTGATGGCGTACCCCCCCCCCCCCCCCTGATTTCGACTACAGATTCATTCTTATCAAAATGACAAAACGAAAAACAAGTTAACTGAAGGTCAGCGTGCACAAGTATTAAAGAACTGTAACAACGTTAAGTTATAGATATTACTACATTCTTTAAAATTTTCCTTTCTGGTCTTCAGAGCTGCAAACCTGTCAATCACTTCATCAAAGTCTATATCCTTCACGGTCTCACTTTCAATTGATAATAGAGCCAAATCAGAAAGCCTTGACTGTCCCATGATGGATCGTAAATCATTTTTTATCAGCTTTTGTTTTGAAAAGCTCCGCTCACATGAAGCCACAGACACATAAATTGTGAGAAATAATTGAAGGCTTAGAGACATTATTGGGAGAGATTCAAGGAAGTTCCATTCAGCTATAAATTGCAAAACATCAAACAATGGCCAGTCCATGGCTCTGTGGAGATCAATATCAGCTGCTTTCAGGTGCCTTTTAATCTTGGTATTTCTTTTAAAAGCTCATCTTCAGACAACTCGTCATAGAAAGAGGTTAATTTGGGAACAGATTCCAGTAACTCTTTTTTTGACTTGCCGATAGTAGACAGGTTGAACAGCCGCTAACATATATGCTACTTCCTTGATCGCTTTTGATCTCATCTGGAGTTCAGAATGAAAACGATCAATCTCCACACTGTTTTTTTCTCGCAGAGTCCAGCACCTCTCAGTTGTTACCCCGCCATTATCTTCTTGAACCTTAATCTTCTTTCTACCGAAATTCCATATTGGTCTGATTTTGAAAGTGTCTGTACAATTGCATGCTCAACTAAGTGACTGCGTTTCTCGTACAGAAACAATCTTAAGGCCTCTAACTTAGTCACAACTTTGTCAAAGTTAAGCCTTTAGTCTGCAGGTACTGCTGGGTAAGATCAACTTCCTCAAGTTTGACTTACAGTTTGACCAAGTAGAACAGCCCAGAGGTAAAGGTAGCAGATAAACGTGAAATCATCGACAGCATGTAAAAGACCTTGTGCTGTATCCCTCTTGTCCAAATTTTCACTAGGATCACATAAAGCTTCAATCGCCGCCATACAATCATCAAACTTATGCTTCACTGGCTTAACAGCAGCATAATGAGCACTCCAACGTGTTGTTAATAACCTTTTCACCGACATCCCAGTGTGTTCAATCAAAACATCCCATCGATGAGTGGAACCAGCAAAGAATGAAAATATTTCCTCAAGAGTATAAAAAAAAGAGTGTTGGCCACACAAGTTCAGTGAATGATCCACGCACTCATTAAAATTCGCTTTCTTTTTCTTTTCAGAATGGCCTGAACATCTTCATGGATTCCAGATATTGTTGCATCATTATCGTAGCCTTGAGCTCTGCAAATCATTATGTCCGTCGCGTTTTAGATTTGTAAGAATGTCAGAACTGACGTCATCATCTTTTTTCCATACTTAAAGGGAAAAATCCAAGGAACACTTCTTTCGCAGTTTTTATATCTTTGACAAGAATCTCCTTTAATTGACTTACCAGGACATTTGTAAATTGATTTTCCGTTTCTGGTGAAAAGTAAGATACAGATGCTTTAACTGTACATGTACTCCTCGTTAGTCTCATTAGGTGTTCTTTCAGCACCTGGTCATATTTAGAAAGCATCTCAACCATCAGGGATCAGTATCGATTGTAGACTGCAGTGATTTTAGTGAGTCACACGTTTTCTTTTTAGCTTTTCGCTGCTGGCAGTCACTAGGCCGTTTAGATTTGTGGCATGATCGAATTATCTTGAACAATAAAAATATAATATTATATATTTAAATTGTTGAAATGTAACTATTTACATGCATTATTTAATTGAAGGCTCTTTATTTTCTTCTGCCGCGCTAGAAAATCATATAATAACCAAAATATTATACCAGGGATGACCAAACTTTAAAAAATTTCAAGAGTAAAATTTATTTCATTTATTCATTTTTTATATATAATTATTTACTGGTAGATGCAGTATGTATCTGCATTTTCACCACGAATTTTTGAAAATCGGGTTCATAGCTTGTTTATGCCATTTGAATTAGCTCTGTTAAGTGCTCATTTGTTATCTGCGAACGGCAAATTTCATTGTACCAAATATTGAAATTAATTTACAAGCTGCATTTTTCAAATGTTGATATTTTGATTCTGCAACGAATTTCCAGAATTCTATTGGTGATTGTGATGTTTATGGTGCATCTTTGGACATAGGTCTTCCTGAATTTCAATTAATTATATTTGTCCGGCAGATGTTTCAGGTATCAGATACTTAGGAATAGTGAAAATACGAGAAAATTGATGCAAGTCTTAAAAATTTCTTAATCTCCAAAACTTAATTGGAAATCGTTTATCAATTCCTGTAATTTTTCTTGATATTCTTCAAATTTTGGATTTTCGATTAGTAAAAATTTACTTTTCAGCCACAGAAAATGATTAAAGTTTCTTGTAGTCAAATCATTTTTAAATAGCATCATATTTTTTTAAAACTGAAAATTGTTTGAGTAAGATCAGCAATAGTTTTCTGCTTTCCGTGTAATTATTAAGTTGAGCGTTTGTAAATGTTGCACTATGTCAGTTAAAAACATTAAATAATGTAACCAATTATCATCGCCGATTAAATCTACGAAACGGCTTAAAACATTGTAAGTGGCAATAAAAAGTTAAGTCATTGGAATGGTCTTCCAGATTCAGCTCTTCAAGAAAGTTTTTGAATTGGCGATGGTTCTTTTATCTTGTTCGGATATAATTGACAATTTGTAGAACAATTTTCATTACATTTTCATATTTAAAATATTTTGCTACCAAATGTTCGCGGTGAATATTACAATGAATTGGTAGGAAATCTACACCGACGAGATTTTTTAGAGGTATACCAGTATTTGCTAATATTTTATCAAGTGCATTCTTATTATCGATCCCGTGAGTTGTGTCATTATGTGCTACTTAATCAAGTAATTCTTCTTTTACTGTAACATCTTCAGACACAACGAATAAATACCGCTAATTGCGGATTGTCTTGAATATCCGTAAATTCGTCAAGAGCTAAACAGAACGCTACACTGTTCTTTATATAGGTTATTAGCCGTTCTAAACAATTTTTACTGATTTCAGTAATACGTTCAGATTTTTGACGTGAAATTGTAATTTGATTGATCAATCTATGTAATTTTATATTATTCAGATCTAAAATCTTTACAACTTCCTGCATATTTTTCTAAATAAATTCACCCTCGGTATATGGACGTTTTGCACGAGCAATATTGCAAGATATAGCAAAAATTGCCTCGGTCGAACTTTTAGCTTCTGTACTGAACGACAACGATACTGTCTGCTGATTAGCTGAGATTTTGAATCACTTAATTTCTTTGTCCTTAAGTTAGATTTTTGTGGATATGTAGATATAAACTTACCATGGTTTTACTCGTAATGCCGTTTTAAGTTTCTATCTTTATATTGAGCGAGCGATTGCTTGCGGATAAGGCACTTTTTTTCATTCTTGTCGATGAAGCCATATTCTTCTTCCCATTCAGATTTGAAGCTTCGATTTTCTTCTTTATATGTTCGCTTCATATTCATAAAATAGTAAGATTCTACAAGCCAAAGCATATTTTTTAAATAAGAAATAATTAATTTAAAATTTTAATAAAATTACCTTGAATATTTGCTTTATTTTTATAATTATTGTTAAAAACAAACAATAACAATATAAATAACAACTTTATACTTAAAAAAACTCAAATAAAACTTTACATAAAAATTCACTTGAAATTTGGTTTTCCGTTAGATAGCCAGTAGTTGTCATGACAATTTTAGAACGTATTTACTTGTTAATTATTTCAACAGGCTATAAATTTTTTCAAAAATTGAATCTAGTTGGAATTGCACACAAGACACAAATATAATTTAACACAATATTAATATTTCGTAGAATACAGTCTTACCCCGGTTAACGTTGTTAAATGGTTCCAGAAAAACGCGATGTTAACCGAAACAACGTTATACGAAGCAATTATAATTAAGAAAAAAATTCGCAATTAAATAGATTTAAAAGATTAAGAGAATTTTGATATTATGAAAATTAGATTTAATTCTTTATTAGAATATGTAATATATAATAAAATAATTAATTACATAATATTATGTACATTTAAAGGCTAAACAAAAATATTAAATTCAAAATATAAAACTTTTAAATTATGTAAATACAAAATATATATTGAAAAACATTCAAATATAATATAAAAAATTATTAAATTCATTAAATTAAAAGCATAAAAAACAAATTTATTATGATTACATGCTCTCATCAGACGATTCGGATGAATAACTAGAAATAGTTATTTGAGATGATCTACGGGTTGTTGTCGATGCACTGGTACTTGGCGCTGCAGTGAAATACTGATGCAATGTAACCTGTACTGAAGCCTTCTTTTTTTCATTGTATAATTCTCTATAACACCTTACAGCACTATCAATTTCTCTGTTTACTTTAGAGCATCGTTCTAATATTGGATCATCCCTTTCAAATATATCTTTAGCTTTCTCTAAATATGTTAATGCATCCTTAAGCTCACCAATTTTAAAAATTTTAGCTTCAGCTCCATCTGTATCATCATCTTCTCTATCCTCCATATTATTATTGTCCAACTCAATTAGTTCTTCATTTGTTAATTCAGTATTGTGAGATTCAATTAGCTCCACAATATCATTTTGCTCCAACTCGTTAAAACCCAAACGTCTTCCTAGTGACACAATTTCTTCTTGAATATTAGCATTAGTTTCTTCAAAGCTTCTAAAATCATCAGAGCATTCTGGCCATAAATTTTTCCAAGAACCATGCATGCAATTTTTCGAAACTGCATTCCAGGCCTGCTCAATTATATTGATTGCTTTTAAAATATTAAAATCTTTCCAAAACTGCTTAAGATTCACGCCAGTCTCGTCATCTGTGACAGTTAGAGCTTGAGAAAATGAAAATTTGTGATAATAATGTTTGAAATTAGCAATTGCACATTGATCCATAGGCTGTAATATGGATGTTGTATTCGGGGGCAAAATACAACTTTAACCAGACCTTCAGAGAGTTCTTCTAAATCCTTTGGATGGCCAGGAGCATTATCTAGGACCAGTAATATTTTATTTGCTAAATTATTATTGTTACGAAAAGCTTTAACTGCTGGACAAAAATATTCAATAAACCATTCTTGAAAAATGGATTTGGTGACCCAAGCCTTTTTATTTGCTTTCCAAAATACTGGTAATTTATTCTTAATACACCCCTTCAGAGCCCTAAGGTTGAGTGAATGATACATAAGCATTGGTTTAAGCTTAAAGTCCCCTGTAGCATTACCTCCAAGCAGTAAGGTAAGCTTATCTTTTGCAGGCTTGTGTCCAGATATTCCCTTCTCAGATTGCGCAATAAATGACCTAGTTGGCATTTTCTTCCAGAATAATCTAGTTTCGTCAACATTAAATACTTGTTGGGGACTATAACCACCTGTTTCGACTATTTCTTTAAATATTTTCGGATAATCCAAAGCAGCTTCCTTGTCAGCACTAGCTGCTTCCCCTAACAATTTAACATTATGAATGCCAGATCTTTTTTTAAATCTATCAAACCAACCACGGCTTGAAGTGAACGTTTCTCCTTGGGAAGCGTCACCCATTGTTTTTTTTAAATCATCATAAAGATGTAGAGCTTTTTCTTGAATTAACATTTGACTTAAAGGCATGCTACGCTGAGTCTGATCTTCTATCCATATCAACAAAAGTTTCTCCATTTTGACCATGATAGTGCTTCTAGATTTTATCGCTTTAGATTCAATTGGTACTGCATCTTCGACATATTTTTTATATTTGTCCTTATCTTTAATAATAGTTCTTACAGATGTTGGTGGAATACCAAGATGTTTTGCTATATCCACTGCTCGTTCACCAGTTTCAGCCCGTTTGATAACATCTAGTTTGACCTTTAAAATTAAATGATTTCTTTTCAATTTCTTAGCAGTAGCGACATTAGTGTTAGGCATGATAAATATATATGTATGTAGTTTGTAGTGGCACAATAATATGTACTACTTTATTATGAAACATAAAAAACAGGACACAACTAGCTAAATTATTTATGCACTAACAATAACAAAAAATTCATAGCTATGTGAATCAAATGAAAATTATATACAAAAAAAGATTTTAAAATAACACCGCTTGCTTAGTTTTTGAAAAAACGATTTTATTAAAAAAAACATTACAGCGAAGCCACGCAACGTTACAGTGGGGTATGACTATAATGGTGGACCGACGTTACAGCGAAACAACTTTATTCGGGGCAACGTTATCCGGGGTATGACTGTATATTGCAATTGTATGAAGAATGTTGATCTAATTTACTAGAAAAAAATTATGTATATTTATTTTTTATGAAAAATTTTCTAAAAAATAATTTAATTTTAATTTTAACAATATTTCTCTGGAGACGCATGCGGCTCGCGAGCCATCGTTTGACCATGTTTTTATTATACCAACAATTGGTAAATAATTAGGAGTACAAATATATTATTAGTGTGCAGCCCAATCCGCCCATCATGCATTGTAAATGGAATTTTGTAAGGCAGCAACAGCAGGTATATACCTGCACCAATTGAGAGGGTTCACAGCAGGTCAAAGAATGTGTGCGTGTCGTCATTATCATAGCACTAATTAATTACTAGTAATACTCACTTTTTGAATGTAATCCTTTCTTCGCTGTTCATCTGTTATAAAAATTACGTCATGTTCTAATTTACTTTGAACAGGTTAGTGATACAAATTACAATTTTCACAAAATTTACTTTTTTGATAAAAAAACGAGTGTAAACATCTGCACATCTACGTCATACCAAGCGTCAAGCCAAAGACGGTACCTCGCACTCGACCTACGAAAATACCTCGAAGTCTATTGATCTACTTTACCTCATTAATTATCGCGTCCGTAAATAACTCAAAATTTTGATCCGACAAGCTGGGAATCTTATTAAAATGAGCCCCAGATGCAATGCAGACTGCATGATGGCACCCTGACCCAGTTCTGCCCTTTAGTCATTTATTTATTTAATTATGATCGGTTATCCACTTATGAATTGCGATTGGACTTAGCAACGTCTGCTCTGTAAAATTTGCAATTTTTCATTTGGCGTCCCCCGGTGTGGTCCGCATCCCCCGCACCCGCCTAGGCAATGACAGTGCACCAGGTTACGAGGAATAAAGTCATCTTTAATATAAAAAAATCAATAAGTTTTTACACCAATGAGCAGTAAGTTGGAACATACTACATGCTTGGAAGTAATTTAAGACAATTTTACAATTTAATTTATATATAATTTTAATGTATAAATTTTATGTAATTAATTATTTTCAAAATAAAAATTATCATAATAGATATGGTAACTGTAATGTATAGTTATATTTTTTATTTATTTTTGAATTGTAATTAGGATTTATGGTATACGGTTATTTTTATCATTATCTATGTGACAAAAACTATATAGTGTAATTTATTATAGTGAATTATCACTATAGAAAATTACAAATGACAAAAAAATACGAAAATACGAAATCCAACCAAAATTAATCAAAGAATAGATTTGGAATATAAATTATAACTACATTTCAAATTTCCATATTTCTCATGTCCGCGCGGATATTTACAAACTCTCAGTTACATAATTTTATTCTACAAAATCGTACATTTACAAGAGGTTAATTATTATTCACTTATAATCAGATTCCAAAGTGTATCCATTAACGGAAATTTAGACAATTGAACTTTAAAGTATTTTTTTTATAGATAAAAGTATCAATATTGTTGACGTCGTCGCACAATAATTATTAATTTATATACATCCACCCCAGCTGTCCCGAAACAATTTCTTTACAGGTGACTCTGCTGGGTTCTATAACCTTCCTCCTGCATAATAATAAACATAACAATAACACAACAATAATACACAATTATAACACTCATATACTTAGGAGCCTATAACAGTAACTATGAAATACAATATAATTAATAACGTCCAAAATTTATTGAGTATAAAATTGTGATGTCGCGATCTGAATTCCATCTGAGGGTAATAATGATTTGACTGCCTGTACAGATCTTCTCAAACTTTCTTACTTAGCGACCACATTAACCCTAGTAAATATTCTGGTAACCCTAAGTATAGATATAAAAAAGATGAAAATAGTAATATAAAATAAAATATTTATTAAATTCAAAAAATATTTTATTTTAAAGCCAACCTAATGAGGTGGGTGTGCTTGTTTATTTTTGCATAAAAACTTAAATTCTGGAACAATATTTGTAATTGCAAGCCGTAAATCATCTTCAACGTTTTTCACAGTTGAATGGTATTTTGCTTTTATGAATGTTAAAGTTGAAAATGACACTTCCCATAAATATGTGGTACAAAATGGTAAAAGTATATTAAAAGCCAATTCAGAAAGTATGTGAAATTCTGTTCTAATCTCCAACCAAAATTCATTTAATGATTTTTTAGAGAACACAAGTTTTAATCTTGTGTCGCTCGATAGCTCAGCAAACGTATCTTGTTATTTTAATGGTAAATGATTTACATTAATCATATCAATGGAATATGGGTTAAGAATCCAATCGTCTTTTTCAATTTTAAAATTTTAATTAAAGTATTTTTCAAACTGTCTTTAGACACTTCAAATGTTCAATTGTAACTTCTACAATCACATCATTGGTCAGATTAGTCTCAATTATAAAAGTATCTAGATATGTAAACATTTCTAAATATCCCTTTCCCAACTAATTCCTCATACATTCAACTTTTTCACAAAACTTTCAATTTTATTTTTTAATGTAAACATTAAAATTATTTCCTTTTAGTGAAATGCTTAAATCATTTAATTTTTCAAAAATATCAGATAAATAAAACAATTTTAGGAACCCTGATTCATTGTACAAAAAATCAACTAGAGGAGAATTCTGGTCAGTTAGAAATATAATAACTTCATCCTTCAATTGTAATAATCGATGTAAACTTCGTCCTATAGAGAGCCATGTTAATTCTGTATGTAGCAATAAAGTTTGATAATCGGAATTCATAACTTTACAAGGGTTTGAAAATAAGCGCTTGGCTTTTGATAAAATTAATGATTTTATAGCATCACAAAAGCACAAAATATAAATCCGGAGATGTTTTTAGATATAAGCGCCTCCCGGTGAATCATACAGTGTGTAAAAATAATGTGTTCATTACAAGCAGCTGAAGTCCTTGTTATGCACCCAACATTATTACCTAACATAGCCCCAACACCATCTGTACAAATACCAACACAGGTTCTCCATTCTATACCCTCATTTGTTAAAAATTCATCAACCTTTAGGTAAATATCTTCGCCTTTTGTATGTGCTTTCAAAGCACGGCAAAACAATAAATCCTCATATATATTAACTAACAATTGCGTCAAGTTGGGAATTTCAGTTGTTTCTTCCAATTGAATTGCAAATTATGTACTGTTTTTAACTCTAGCAACAAGCTGCTGCAATTGGTTATTACTAATTTCAGAAATTCTTCTGGAAACCGTATCATTTCATAAAGGAATTTTTGCGAATTTCATCCGAAAATTTTTTTCCATGAAGTATTTCTGATGCTTTTATTGCAGCAAGTAACACAAAGATTTCTACAATCGTGCAAGACTTTTTATTCTTAGTTATCAAAGAAACTTCATATGATGCAAGTGAATACTTTTCATTTGCAGCAATATAATCATTAATACATTGCTTTTCTGTATTTGATGACTTTAGAAGTCTTTCGAAAAACTCCTTTGATTTATCCATGTATTTCGTATGCTTCGTCGTAAGATGTCGTTTCAGTTTCGATGGTTTCATACTTTCGGCAGCCAAAATTTCGTTGCAAATTAAGCAAATAGGTTGCTCTACAATGGGATTTACATAAGAAAATTAAAATGACAAAAATGAATCGTCATATTTTCTTTTTCGTGTTTGGGTAAGAAACATGTTTTGCGTACTATGATTTTCTGGCGGGCAATTAGTTGTAAGGTTATCACTATTTTTATCCATTTTGTTCAAATTTATCCACTTATCCATAGCCTAAACATATCTTTCTGAAATATAGACGTAAAAGAAAAATAAAAAATAATTTAAAATGATATAAATTATTTAAATTTTTCAAATATAGGTTATTTACCTTCGGCAAATTTAAAACATTTGTACTTTTTTGAAAACAGATATGTATAAATTTAATTCTTTAAAAGAAAATTTCTTATCAAGAACGCCTTAAAAAAGGAAGTATATTTTGAAAATAAAATCTCGTAATTATTTCACATTTATGATTTTAAAATTAGTATTTATTTTTCTAATATTATTTTTTTCATATTTACATGTCAATAAATACATAATAATATTACACCAATAATTGTTTGACTCTATAAATTCAACAATGTAAATACTAAGAATGTATAATACATAAATCAAACAGATCAATTCCAATTGCAGTAGTCTAAGGGTTCATAGGCCTAATATGTGTATGGACCAATTTTGGCATACTGTGTGGAGAGGATGTTTTCTGGTTACAATCTTCCATTTTGTTAAAATTTATTTGGGGTCGCCACCTACACTTTGAGAACCACTGATCTAGTATACTGAAATCTATTTCTGAACGCACGATAATGTCTGGAAGTTTATGATTGGTCATATCCGTGTTGAAGTTGAGCCTACACGGTTAATTGATCATTTGGTGCAATTCGGCTTTTCAAAATGAACTGAATCCAATTTGAAGGTATTGTAGTTGTGGAAATTCGGATTATACTGATCTATTTGATTACTATTTATAACTATGAAATACATTATAATTAATAACGTCCAAAATTTATTGAGTATAAAATTGTGAGGTCGCTATCTGAATTCCATAAAATGGTAATAATGATTTGACTGTGATATTGGTTTCGGATGAAAAGTTGTTTCTGAATTATTGGTATAAATTTTATCGCTGCGCTTCATCTCTTCTTTATCTTCTTGTACTATTTATTTCGAAAGTGCATTTTTTGTTTCTTCTTATATTTAAACAAGTGTTTTTTTAATACTATTATTTTCTATATAGTACTTTTTAGTATATTATAATATAATATATCTATATAAATAAATATGTAAATATGAATAAAGTGAAGGCACTACAATAGAAATTGTTTAAACATGCTTTTAGCTATTATTTTTTCATGAAAATATGAATTAAGTTCATTATTTACTCGTATATGAAAAAAAAATTTTTAAATAGAAGAAAATTCATAAATCTTTATTTTAAAAAGAATTTTTCAATATTTAAGTACTATTGACTACGACTTTTTTATCACTAGTTTAGTAGCAGGGTTTGTTATAGAAATTTTGTGGTGAGAGAAAATTTATTTCTTTGATCAAGTTAAAATTCTATAATTAAGGTTGTTGAGGATACCTAAAAAGCAAATAGTAGAATAAATAAGTAAATTACTTGGGGAAAGATCATCACGACAAACGGGACGATCTATGGGAACTCGAAGAAGAAAACGGAAGTAAAAATAAATAGAAAATGAGAAAGATAAATCAAATAAAAGAAAATAAACAAGAAATATAAACAAAGGTTAATTAAGAAGTACAAACGAGGGAGGAATTTCAAATTCCATAAAAACAAAAATATGGGAAAAGCCGTATCTTGACAGCTTGTCAAAGATAACGGAATTGCCTGGAGAAGTTGACCTAACAAAAAATGAAAAAGTAAAACATCTCGACATCTGTCAGAGATAAAACGGGAACATTTGTACTCGGCTGCTCCCTGAACATAAGAACATTTTCGCATCACTCCGATTTTCGTAGTGTCTGTTCTTTAAGAGGGAAAGTTGAACAATAAAAACTTTAATTCCATATTAACATTAAAACCAAACAAATAAACACAAAATTTTTTACCAAATAGAATGTTGTCTAGAGCGAAATAATTAATTCCAATGAATTCGATAAGTGATAATTTACTAATAAAAATTTTAATATCAGTTTTGATAGTGTGTTGAAAAAAGATGTCTGCAATTATGACGAGACTCCAGCTTTTGTATTTATTTATGTTTTGGATTGAAAGTTGGCTTACTCACATAGATTTATTTTAATATAATTTTTCACTATGATTTAATTTAATTATATTATGTTGATCAAAAACTGATTTTAAGCCAAATAGATGAAACTTGACCGGAATGCGTTGGAAAATAGGATGCAGGCACAATATCAAGTGCACTTAAACTCAAAACACATCAAAAATTGATCAAACACAACCAAAGAATTCACATAACTCCAAAATGATAAACACGAAACTAAAGTAAAATAAAACAAAAAGCAAGAAGTATTGCACAAAACGAACTCAAACATAGGACAGATACATAACAGAAGTAAACAATTTTGAATTTATGGCGATAAGAGAAAGTAGTAATGGAAATGAGAAAGATTTCCCCAAAATATCATTATAAAATGAATTAAGAATAAAGATTTAATAGAAATGAGCAGATAAACTAGAATATTCTATTAAAACAGCGAAATCCATCATTGCCGCCAAGTAGCTAGTTGAAGCTAACTAAAATATTAAAATTTAGTAACTAAATTATCAAAAAATCAAAATGAAATAACATAATTAAAAGAAATACGAATTATTTAATAAAATCCTTGAAACGCCATAGAATATTCCAGAAAATGGCCATATCCATCATGGCCGCGAAATTAATTAAAAATAAATAAATTAGGGAAAATCGACATAAAAAATTAATAAAAATTAGAATTCGAAATTAATCAGAATTAAAATAATTCAAATTTGGTTTGAATTTATTATATTTTATTATCATTATTCTAATCTATTTAGATTTTATAATTTTTTGTTTTAATCGATTATTGTCAATTTTGATGTTTTTAATTTAATAATTATTGTATTCGCCGTTTTTATTTATGTTTTTCTTTTATTTTCTTTCGCTTCTAATTTATTTTAATCTCATTCATTTATTTCTCGTATTTACTATTTTTCTTTTCATAATTGGAACTTTTCTCATATTCTTGTTTTGGTTAAACAAATTCTTTTATTTTCTCGTTTTTGTCTAACATGAGCATCTAGCATACTATTGACTTAATCTTATGAAAATCACAATGCGAAATGCGATAGTTACAAGAAAAGTAAAATATTAAAATTATCATCACCTAGTGGAAGGTCCTGGTAATTTTAGTAGAAGATTCCATCGTTTCGTTCGACCAGCATCAGTTAAAACAGTTTAAGACTCGTACAAGGCAACATGATGAGTCCAGTAAACCGCCACTCACAATAAAGGCCCCTCAGAACGACGATAGGTAACTTTTACAAATTTAGTTACTGACAAATGAATATCGATCCAATGATTGTGACTGGATAGACCCGACACGACTGCCAATGAAGACGTGGCATATTTCGTGTCTAAATCGATAGACACAATCTCGACATGCATGCAAATTAAACAACATCAAGCCGACTGATTACGACTACGAACAAAAACTCAAAATGTTAATTCCCGCCAACTCCATTGTGGTGATGATACTGTCATCATTTCGAAAATAGAATCTTTCATTTTCTAGCATGCAGCTGTTTTTAAAGATTCTGTTTCAGTAATTCTTTGACATAAATCTTTGAGATCAATGGGATTTTCCAACTTAATTCCAAATTTCAATGATGTAAGATTTGATGGAATCAAGTTAAATATTTGAAATTCATCATTTTCATTTATATATCCTTCACTAAAACCCAACCATTTTGACACTCTTCAACCGGTTCAGTTATTTGATGAAAAATAGATCTTGGGTTCATTTATAAAAATTTTAATATTTAACAAATAGGTTCAGATATACAATTTTTATTTGAAAATCAACAGAAGTATTTACAAAAAACTAACTTATAAACAAACAAAGTTTTAATTACAATTTCAAATTAAATTTTTACAAAGAATTTTCAACGTAATTCGAAAGTTTTGTTCCACACAAAATCTAATTAATTTATTTACACAAAAGTAAAAAGAGTTTTAATATTGTCGGTTACAAAAAAGATGAACCAAGAAATAAATTTTTCATTTATAAAACAATGAATTCTGGGTGAAAATTTCCTTTTCGATCTTTTGCTATTGGATCACAATTGCTCTGGTATTTATGGAATCGATCACGCTTTCTACAAATTTATTGCAGGCTAATTAAAGCATTTACAGATGGAAATGGAAAATATGTGTTAATTTGAGATAGGTTTGATGTCAGCATATCGTTTGACAGTTTATCTCTTTGAAACCAGCGACGATCCGAAAAAAGGGAAACATTTTTATTGAGGTTCATTTGGTCCAATGAGGTCCAGTAAATGACAATCGACGGAGGAATTTGACGGATGCTTGTTTACTGATTTGTCAATTTACACATTTTCAGTCATTAATGATGATTGAATCACAGCGGCGAAATATGCATAGCCAAGATTTATATAGATTAAATTTACTAGCGTCATTATTCGGATGAATTCCGGGCCGGATTAAGGCTTCATGGGGCGCTAAACCAGCATATAATATGGGCCCCACACAACTGACACCAGTTTTATAGGGAAGAACGAAAAGGCAAATATTTCAAAACTTAACAATTAAAACTTTTTATATGTTTGACACTAAATGTAATTTATTTCAATTTCAAGTGAAAAAACCTAACAATTTCAAATAATTCTTTTCTAATCAAAAGAATTTTTCCTTGATTTTTGTCTTGCCAAATATGAAATAATATCGTCAATAATATTTCTCTCAAAACATCGGATTCGATACATATCAAACTAAGTGAACCTAATCTTTCTTGACCAATTGTCAACTATGTTAAATTAAATTTTTCTACATGAGTAGCTTTGAATTGAGAAAAAACAGTAATGATTTATTCCCTTCAGATTTTCTTTAACTTTATTATAAAATTACCTGGTTTACCACGTTTTTCTTAACTTGTTTTCTTGTATGTTCTATCGAATTTTAAAGCACTTCCGATAATCCAATTTCGCTGAAATTTTTAAACATTGTTTTTATTGCAACAGCCATTTTATTAGCAGATTGGTTTTCAAGGGCATAGGTCGAGCCAATCTACTAAAACGTCAATACATGTCAAAATATATATGTAGCCCTTGTTAATTTCAGAAAATGGAAACATTTCCATTAAATCAATATTTGCCACAAATCATTGATAAAATATGTTTTATATGCTGTTGTGGGAAACCGTTTCAACATCGGTTGGTTTAAACTGTATGTCAGTTGACTCGACAACCATTTTTGCGTCTTCTTTTTCGATTTTGGTACTTTTTTCTTAAACTTTTCGACTCATCTAAAATCTGCCAGGTCTTCCTGGTTTGTCCATATCTTCTCCATTACAACAAGATGATTTAAAATTCAGAGTAAGATTGGGTAAATGACCCATTCTTTATGATGATAATAATAAAACAATTCAACGTTTATGATGGCTCACCCAATAAAAACAATACGACTGGTATCAATGCTGCTATAAAACCCCCTCGCTGTTTGTATATAATTTTTTTTTGCATTAGGCATTTATTTTTTGTATTTATTAACGATAAAAGTAATTTTTTATGATTTTGCAATACAAGTTTTTTCGATTTACTAATGTCAACATTGCCATTCACAACATTAACAATAATTTCAAGCAAATTTTCCACAACAAATTGTGCGAATGACTGTAAAACACTTGTTCTTTTCATGAGTGGTGCTCTTATCCAAGCAATAAAATATAGTATACTACGTTCTAATTTCATTATTGAAACATTTTATCGTTTAACTTTATTTATAATTTAATTCATTTTTAGGTGTTTTTTTCTTCATTTTTTTTCTTCATCAATTCATTTTATTGTGATTTCTTTTTCGAGGATTTTCTGTTAATTTTGTTGGGCGCCTGGGAGTATGTCTCGATGGTGGAAGTCTGGGGCTGTTGTAGATGCTCAGGTAGATTCCTTCCTAAACGCCCACGATGATTATTATCTAAAACCAACTATGTGTACCCCTGGCAACTGAAAACGACATCTGACATTGGCGAAGACGAAAGTTCGGCTCCATGATTAAGACACGTCGATGTGGAGCGCGTTCGAGATTCGTCGGTCCCATGGTGAACCGGGAAGATGTTGTCTTGGTCTGGGATTGGATATTCCGCAACTCATTTACGCAGTTCGGATTCGGAATATAGGCGATTTAATGCCCCCGAATGGGCTTTGATAGTCAACCGCTGGCCGCGATTCTCTTCCGATAAGCTGTAACGACAGAGCTCCAGTCGCAGAACCTTTCGGTTGCTTTCCTTCATCTGGGACGGGGCAAACCACGTCCCTTCCATCATCTCGATACGCTTCTTTAAATGTCCTATCTTGATGTGTAAATGCTTTATCGATGCATTTTTGTCCGCGCAGGAGAAGCACGGTTTTTGACCATGTCTGGGTAGATTTGGCTCTGACATTTTCTAGAAGAGTTTTTAGACGATATCATTTTACAGGATGTATATAGCTCATCAGCTCCTGATTTTTATGACACAACCAAAAATAAATTTCGCGCGTCGCTCAAAATTTAATCCCTTTCCGATATGTGCGCTAGTCCATTCATACTTCTCTTTCAGACGCTATCAGGTTTAGGTATTCGAAAACGTTGGGTAATGAGGAACAACATTTGATCGGTGGAGGACGGAATGAGTAGGTTTATTATGTTCAATTGATGTTACTGATGAATTATAAAAATTTGCGATGCTTTGCTTCACGATGCTAAACTTTCAAGACACTCTAAATCAAGAAATGGGCATAAGATAAGAGATTTCGACGTAAATGTTCTAGGTAGGGGATAGTATATTAAGAAACGAGAACCACATCTAACTTTACACTGACAACGAGGATAATCACCTACCGACACCGTAAACGCCTTTAAAAAAATTCGACTTGTTCTAACTTTAGGACTGTGTACGGGAGAGCAATTTCTTAGTGATGCGTTTTGAAAATCTCGCCGAATTTATGTATTACCGCTCGGACCTATATATAAGTCGGGTCTCACAAAGTTATACCCGTATTTCCAACGTTGTCGATATCGTGGTGCTTTGAAATCGTTCAACTACAGTGCTATTAGTTATAAAAATGGAATATAAAAATGGAACCATCTGGAACCAACGGGTATAAATGTTGATTACCGGCTTCGCTAATTCAAACCAGATTCAAACCGTGTATTTATGTGAGCGTATAATTGACATTTTCGGTTTCTCCATCTAATTACTGAAAAATTTCGATGCAATGTTGTTTCACGAATAGACACGAGATAGATGTCAAATGGAATTGTGATAGTTTACTCGAATTGTGAACTACAGGTTCTAGTGATTTGTTGAAGAACTGTAATTTACGTCGTCTGCGTTTCGTGTGAATTATCTGCGCGACTAGACAATTTCTCCCTACGTAACGATTATCAAACATGCCAGTTCGTTCGAACATCTGTAAGCCAGTTATCTCTACATCAAGTACATTTCCAACTGTCTCATGCCAATCCTGACAAAATGGAAATTTATATAATTCAACTCGTTCTATATGTCAATTAACATGTGCTGCCGATTTCCATCTCTACTTGTTCAACTCGGTAATCACAGTCAACCCGTTTAATCAGATGACCACTTCCAACCTTGATGTGCCAAACTGGCAAGACATCCGCTAGCCATCAGCACGCGTGCCAACAGTGCACGAACATCTATTCAATTTGGTTCCATCGCATTAATTTATGGCATAATAATAAAAATTTTATATTCATAATAAAATTATTCTGAAGTTTTGTGAGCTTATCATAAAGATATTAACAAACTCATGATGTCGGTTTTTCTAACTTATCCTAAGACCATAACACTGTAAAATCAAGACGGGATTCCATCCCAGAGTATCTCACACTTATCCAAGGATTAAGACTATCATTGATTGGATTACTAAGTCATCCTATAAGCATGTGGAGAAAATATGATCATCACCTCATTATACTGCCTATGCTCAACTGGAAACATTCTCTTGTTAGTTATTAGAGTTCGATGTGAAGAACCTAAAATCATAACGACGTTGTACTACGTGCATACAGTCGAAAACATTCAATTTGTATTACTAAATGCTGATGGTGAGACAATCGATCACAACCTTACCATACTGCATGAATAGTTCTAGAAACGTTCTGTTGGTATCGTTAATTTACCATATGCTGAGAACCTATAATCCTGAAATTATTGTATTGTATGCATGAATCTAAAAAAACTTCTGTTATTATCATCAAATACAATTTTAACTTCATTACCTATATGCATTAACCTGAAAATATATTTTTTATTATCATTAACACATCCGATGTAGGAAAATAAAATCCTAACGTTATTAACTACCTACATAAATCTAGAAAACATTCCATGATAACTATTAAAATTATTAGATGTGCAGAAAAGAGAACGTTAGATGAAGTTTTTAATGATTAAAATTCAATACAGTTCATTGATTATCGTAAAATACAAATAAAACCAATAAAAATTACATTTTCCCGTGGATTCCTAACGATACAAGGTTTTCTGAATTTAAATTAGTAGATACTGGTACTTTTGAAGTGAAAAGTTAACCTTGGGGGAATCAGCTAAGATCATTCGTATATATACATACATATATATATATATATATATATATATATATATATATATATATATATATATATATATATATATATATATATATATATATATATATATATATATATATATATATATATATATATATATATATATATTCTCCTTACTGTCTCGTCCAATCAGGATCAAGCAGTTGTGTAAAATTACATTTTTGCTGTTTTAGTTGTTTTTGAATGCTTTCTTTTTAATTTTAATTGCTTTATTTTCTTAATTTAATTGCTAATAACGTTTTCTTGCTTTTATATTTTTTCTCTGCTTAATCCTGAGGGCCATCTTGTTCATATTTTCTAATTTTTTAAATTTAGAAACATTTTATTTTCGCTATTTTTCTTAATTATCATTTTCTTTTTAATTATTATTTTTGGTCTACATTTTTATTTTTTTCCTAATTGCTGTTTTTAGTTTTTTTGTCGTATTTTAGTTTCGATTTCTTTTGATTGTCCTTGTTTTATATTAATTAATATTGTTAGTCTTATTTAATTATTAATTGTTTTATTTATAATTAGTTTAAATTGCCGTTCTACTTTTATATGTTGTTGTTTTTATTTATTTCCAATCTGCCTTTTTATTTAGATGATTTCCCCAAGTTGGTGTTCCTATCTTAGACAAGGAACCAGATACTATGTCTAATTAAGATAAGATTGAAAAGAAAAACTGAATATTGGAACCTTTATTGTTCCTGGCCCAACAATTTTTTTAATTTTATTTTACCAAATTTCCGCTTTAATGCTTTTACCGGTGGTTCCATTATTCGCTTGTTTTCTTATTGTTTTTTATCTATAAGTTATCACATATAAATGTTATTGGAACTATTTGTATTTTTCCCATTTTCCTATCATTGATTTTTTGTTTTAATTAGTGTTTTTTGGTCTTGTTTTTTAATTTTTAATTCTTATCTTTTACATTCTTTATTTCCTAATCTATTTTCCATTATATATCTTTTCTCTCATTTTATTTTATATGGGTTTATTTATTTCTTTTCTCTTCGTTCTTTTCTCTACTTTAAAATTTTCGCATTTTCTCGCGTTGTTTACTCGCTTTATTTAAACAACTGTATTGTTCTCCTTGTTTTCCCCAACATTATCGACGACTCATATAATAATGAACATTCAATATGTGACATGTTTCAGAAATACAATTACATACACATCAAACCATTCACGATCATTATTAATTAAGTAAATAAATTATTAGATTACTTATAGACAGTGCATGATTTAAGTATAAGCTACATAAGCTATAGCCCTTGCTTTCTTAGGGCCCCAAAAAGTGTCCGAATGAGAAATTGTCATGTAGACTTAAATTTACTGCAGCATTATTTTTCCTACTGCCGCATGTCTGAAACGTCCCATACTCTTCATCCAATTCTTTTAGGACGTCAATTCGAAGAACAAAGACAAAGCGCTATTGTGTCTAGAGTTTATTTAGCCATAATTATGACAACCGAGATTACTCATAAATTTAGACAGCTTCTGAATTTAGAACAACAATGATTCAAGATAAATTATGTTCTCTCCGTCTCATATGTATAGAAAGTGACAAACTACTGTTGGTTACCCAGGGGAAGAGGAAAAACATTCCGGTGCTCAGACGACATACCCTAGGCAACCTTCATGATGTTGCAATCATCTCCCTTATGTGTACCCGTGCTCGTGCTCGGAGATTTTGATTTACCTTGAATTACTTTATTTAATTTGTTTTGTACTCTCCTCAAATTATCACGGAATTTATATTGACTTGGACACCTTATTTATCGTTATTTGTACTTTAATTAATTTATCGGTTGAAGCAAGATCGATTTATCGTGTACACAAAATTTTTCTACTAGGTAAAGTTGTCTAATCGACGATGTGTGTGTTAGAGAATTTCTCCTACTGTGCATGTGGTAATGCCGTTTTATCTCCCACGATCCGAAAATCGGTAAATTAGAATCTAATGATGTCATAAATATCTACTGCTAATTTATCTCCAACCCAATGGAAATTATTCATAAAAATCAAGCAAAAATCAGACGGTGGTAATCTGGTTGTTTAGAAGATTTCGATTTGTTTATCTCTTGGCAGGCATCTACAGTAGACATCAGGACAATAATCATGTCAAATTTCCCTACAGTTAACGCCATCTGCTCTCTATGATTCAAGATTGTATCAGGATTTTTGTGATTATCTCGTTTACTGTCCGTGTTTATACAAACCGTTGCATTACTGATGGGCAGATCTAGTGGAAAAAAAATATTCGGGTTATCTCGACGTTTGTTTATCAATATGACGTGGACGATGATTATCTCGCAAAATTCTGGGAACATAGAACGGTAATTCGCCTACCGAGTGTTTAGCGGACTAATTTCAAGTAGTCGTCGACTGTGAAGGAAATCAGCGCTATTGGAATAATTCGTGTTTGCGATGTTCCTCTAGGAAATTGACGAGAAGATGGATTTTGTATCGTCCGCATGTTCATGGTGGATTTATGTCGTTCCTTAAATTTTCACCTCTATATCCGACTCTCGGACGGGCGTTCATCGATGATAAATCAATAAGGAAATGGATTCGACGTCTATTACGTCTATTATTACGCGAAAGAAAATGGGTATTAATTGTGAATTCTGCGATGATTCTTATGGAAAAGAAGATTTCGTCGCCGTGATTGAAATATCTCAGTATTTTCCTCCTCGTTGGCAAATGGATTGGAACGTGACATAACTTGAGACGTGCTCTATCGATCACTTTTCAGGAGGTTTTTGGTCGAATATCACTCGATACGAACTTCCATTCCTCAGTTATTTATTTCCCTACTTTCGTTCAGTAACTTTGGTTCCTCCACTCGCCAGACTCACCCAGACATCACCGACATCACTGTCCAACATGTCTGCACCGTCTGACCAAACAGATTTCCCCATTCAAATTATTTATGCAATAAAAATTATAATCGTTGTGTTTAAATTCTTTGTACTTTTATAATGAAATAAGTAAATAAATGAATTTTACCCGGTGACCATGCCGTTTGGAGTCCGAGTATGTGACGTCATTAAAATGATTTTTCATGGAGTAACTCACCACAATTTCCTCAAACCTTTATCCTAGTTCTTCTGACTTCAAACTTCGAAAAATTCTCATTGTTTTCATAATACTAGTCCGGCATACTCAGATTCTCCAGGCGACATCGTCTCCGGTTCCATGAAGTGAAAAGCATAAAACATTTCATCATGATTATCTAATATTTTAAGCTACATATGCATAAAATCAAGTGATACAAACAAAAATATTCTGAATAAATCATATAAAGAAATAAAACTTTACTCACTTTCTCGAATCGGTTAATGGCTAAGCAATGAAATTTCTCTTCGGCTAAGATTTTACTAAGTGGATCGTCTCGGATACTAAAGTCCTAAATGAGAGTTTTCCAGTGAATTTTCTGTCCTGTGGTTGTACCTAACTAGTATTCTCTGTAGTTGTAAATAATTCTTCGTAGTGGTTCCTAAATTTATTTTGAGTAGTTTGACCTGTAGTGAATTGTTTAAGTCGTTACTTAACTAATTTAGCTGCCGCTTTATATATTAATTTTCGACCAATCATAATTGAGTCGGGTTGTTTTTTGATTATTTTTCTTTATTCATTATCTTTTATTGTTTTTTCTTATATATTATTTTATTTTGTTATTTTATTGTTCTATTATTTTCCTCGCGTTTTGCCTAATTTTTTGGGTTTTTTGGTGGTGTAACGGTCTATTTTGGTTTCTCCCTGATTTTAAATTGATATTTCATGTTTTTATTTATACTTTTCCTCTTATTTCTTTGTTTAAATTTTATTTTCTTGTCTTATCATATTATTTTATAATCTTATCTATTTGTTACCATATTTAATTATTTTTATTTGCTTCTTATTTCCTGTCTTTCCTTATTCATTCCTTGGGCATTAACCGCTATATTATTTTATGTTCAGCCCAACACTACGCAGTTTATCATTCGATGATGTCCTCAGTGACTTTTCTCAGGCAATGGCAAGAAAGAAAATATTTTAGTTTAATATAATTCCTTAATTCTCATATCATGTTTCAAGAGATTAGATAATAAGATTAGATTATAAATTGTTTTTTTAAAGATCTTTTGCTTCTTTTTATCAGAGTTTGCATTTTGAAGTTTGTTATGAATAAAATGATTTTAAATGAAAGATTTATTATTTCACTATCTATACATCTTAATTGTATAGATAGGTTTCCGAAAATCATATTTGGTGCTATGATATGATATCTGGTCTTATAAAGGGCCCCATATTTCAAATAGCCTAGGGCCTTATCAGATCTAAATCCGGCACTGCTTATAGAGTTATTAATAAAATACTAATAATTTTGATGAGAATGATTATGATATAACAATTGTGATATCTGTAATGATGATGGTAATTGTTAATAATAATGATTATCGCAACAATAATTGTATTAGTTGTTTAATTGTAAAAATGTCAATGATAATAATAATAATAGGCATTTGCAAAAAATATGTAAATTGTATACATATTTATAATTTTCATAGTTTTAAACTTGTGATGAATTTTAAATTTTCGTAAAAAGTTGTTAGTTAAAAAATAATTATTCTTTATATTTTAGAGCGGTTGGTTCAAAAAAATTTGTTCAGTACGAAGTGATAGGAAACAATAATGTTGCTGTACCTACTCATTTTTTCAAAGTGCTTCTCGTAAAAGAACCAAATATAAATTCGTTTAAATTATTTTGTTATTTACTTCCAAACGAACCTCTAGTAACAAATGCAAATTTTAATTTATTTTATGTGCCACTTGTTGAAATAGAAAGAGCAGCAGGGTTTTTTATTTTTAGTCACATCTTAAAATATTTGACTCTGAGTCAAATTAATGATAAGCAATATTATCGCTAATTATTGCTTTATTTTGCATTTATAATTGTATTGTCGTAGTTTTCTATCAATTCTATTCATTGTTCATACAATAAACATTCTCGTTCATTCGTGCAAATCTTTTTCGATTGTGTAATTAATTAAATATTGGTTATTACCATAGTAAATCGCTATTATATATTAGATTTGAAAATATATTTGGGTAAATAATAATGTGGAACAAGGAAATCAGAAAAATTTATACAAAAAATTACTAAATCATTAATAGAGTTCTTGTGCTATGTTAAATATTTCAAATATTATATATTATAGGAAAATATTTATAAATTTTAATCTAAATATTTACTTTTTCATTTCTTTTCCCCTCTAAATCAAAAAAGATAATCTGCCCAACCCCTTTGAATAGGCTAATGAAACTGAACATGGATACGAACCTCCAATTCAAACAGGCATATTCGGTCGATCATCGATGCCAATCAAAATGGGTTCAAGGTTTCACTGATCTATGATTCCTGATTTTATCAATGGAGTGTGACTATTAAATTTAAATGTTGATATTATTGGCGTTATGGAGACGTATATAATTGATTAATTGGACATTAATACAAATAAAACAATTGGATGACCCTGCACAGTGGCGTTTGGAGCAAGTAAAATCTATGTGTCCCGTTGATTCTCGAAGTTAGTTGAAAAAATTAAAAAAATATTTATTTAGATTGTGGTTTTTGCTTCTGAAAAAGAAGGGACGCAAATCATTTCCCTTGACTATGGCAGTAAATAGGCGCCAACCCTGATTAAGATAGGTTGTTTTAATTAACTGATTTTAATTTTTTTTTCTATTACAAATAGCAAATTCTTTTAAATAAAATTGGCGCCCTCATATTTTGTGCGCTTGGAACATTTGCTCCAACAGCTTCACGGTATCCATGCCATTGGCCTTGCAGTATGCCTTACTAGAAGGGATACTATAGTATAAAATATAATGACACTTGTATTATATATAATTTTTAGTTTTTCTTTGATGAGAGAGAGAAAAATATTTTCGGAATTTTAATACTCTTAATACTTCAAAGGCACCTAAGGTCCCCCGATACTTCAGCGCCCTCATGTACCGCACAACCTCGCACATGTGTACGACACGGCCCTGAGAAACACAATTTATTAAAAAAAAACAATTGATATATTTTTAATCAAATGATTAATCTGGTAGGAATTTATTATACGTTGGGGTATATACTAGAAAGGAAACCGCCTTTCACCCTTGGAACCAAAAGCAAGACGGAATTAGGTTCAACGTGATAAAATCCCAATGTTAAGTTATCTTTGTCTTCTTTTATTTTTTTATGAATTCCAACAATATCAATGCTGAAAATTATTGAAACAACAAAATCTTCGAGCGTGATCTGTTTCTCATAATCTAGGGATTCTCCATTGAATAAAATCAAAAAATCATTTATATGTTCGCCAATTTTTTTATAGCTCTCTTTTCTGAATTCGTGAATCGTCATATCCTTGGTCACGGTCACCGTATAGTTGCGATCTGCGCAACTAACTATGACGATGAATGGCTGTAAAATTAATCTTATTTATTGCACAAAAATATAGAAAATACCTGAAAATGTATTACAAATAATTTCATATCAATATGCTTCGATAAGATGTCTTTTTCATTAATGATCTCGGTGTCCTTTTTCATGGACCATTGTGGTCCGGTCAATTTTAATGAACTCATAATTTTATTTTTCAAATCTCCAATCGAAATTTCACCAGTTGTATCAAGGAAGGATTCCCTGGAATTTTCAATGATTTTTATGGCGAATGTCAAATCTAGACAAATATTTTATTTAGAACAATGCACATATTATAATTATTATAAAATAAATTATTAAATAAACATGGCAATGATTTATTTATAAGAAAGCAGCACTCAAATATTCGTTTTACGATTTATTTTTTGACACTTATTCTGTATCATCAAATAGGATAAAATTTATATTTTTAAAAATTTAAATAATCAATTATTTTTCACTTTAAACTTAATATATTTAAAGATTTTGAAATATTTTGTTATAATTTTATATTAATATAACTTTTACAATTTTTAATTTTTAACCGATCTATAAACTTTTTTAAAAAATTGAATTTTAAAATTATTTACCTTAATAATTTAACACATTTGAAAACATCAGCAATCCACATTCTGTAACGTACAACTTAAACTATTTCAAAACACAAATGTTTCTAGCATTTTGCACATTTTTTTATTCGGATGCAATTATATTTTTAAACAAAATTTCAAAGCTACACATTCCCAATAATTATTAATATTTTTTATAATATTTCAAAATTAAATATACTATTTTACACATACATCCCGTATTGTGGTCACTAATAAGATTCAATAAGACTTCTGGACTTATTAACTGGGATGCTACCCGAAATTACAAAAACCTGCTACCCGATAGTAATTTCTTACCCGATTCTGTGTCGGGACCCGACCATATTAGAACAAATACCCGATGCGGGTATAGGTTTATTTCTCTTTAAAAAACCTAAAAAAAAATTTATCTAGTATTCAAAGTCAATAATCTCATTATAAATTATAATAAATTGGGAAATTAATACACTTGTTTCAATGAAATAATAATAAATTCCATATTTTTTGCAAGGGTATTAGCCAAGTGTTGAATTGATAATTTATTTCTATTCATACATCATATTTTATTGAGCTTTTATTAAAAATGGAAAGAACAAAAAACAAACTGATGAAGAAATCATTGCAACAATGATTCCAATGTCTAATTATTCATCTTCCTTTGTTATCAACAATGTTCTAGATTTCGCTATATGCAAAATGTGTTCTTCAAAACTTTCTTATAATCGAAAGAAAACAGGAACAAGCTGTGTTTTGAAGCATTTAAAAAGCAAGCATCCGAAAGTTGCTGAAGCAAAAGAGAAGTATAAATTTTCAATATCTTCTAATCAACCTAGCCTACTCAAATTCAATTTTCAAAATTCTTCTGAGAATGCAATATCAACTATGTCTGCAATTTTTTGAGGATCCCGTAATTTCAAAAGGTTTCAATCTTCCAAAAATTTCAAGAGAGATTGTTAGAAGTGAAATTATTCGAATAGCTAGAGAGAAACGTGAATTTTTGTTTTCTCAAAATAAAAGACAATTAGATGAATGGAAAAACCCAGTTTCAAATGACAATCATCTATTTTTAATATTTTTTTTTGCTATCGACCATCAATTCCCGTGTTCTTCAAAAGCTTCCAAATTCATGATTAAACCGCAGATACAATTTCAAATTGTGTTTTTGAAGCAATTCAATTTTTGAGTATGTATGAAATTACAATTATTGCTATCGTTACCGATAACGCCAGAAATATGATAGCTGCTACTAATAATATCTTCAACTTGAATCTTACAATTCTTCATTTACGTTGTACAACTCATATTTTGAACTTGATTATAAAAGATTCAATTAAAGAAGTAGAACTATTGAGAAACTCATTGAGTATTTTGCAAGAATTCATCAGTAATGAAACGATATCAAGATACTGTGAAACATGTTGGAATAGGGTCCTTGATAAACTAATTGAACTTTTGAAATTAATTGAACAAAATTCAAATTATAATGAAGAATTGATTCACAGAATTCAAAATGCCATCACCACGATACAGCCAATTATTAATGCTCTAAATTATGCTCAAAAAGGTGGTTAAAATTGGATTGAATTTCATAAAATATTTGAAGGTGTGATTACGTGAATCTGAAAGAAATTCATTGATGCAAATTATTTAAAAAATAATTCATTTAATTGCTAATCCTATTACTAAATTGATTCAATTTGTAAATGAAGAAAACCGTTAAATGATAATAATTACTCAATTCTACTTCTTCATCTTATTTCTCTTATACTTAAATTTACAAAAAATTTCAGAAGAAGTAGAGAAATCAGTATCAGTTGTTTAATTATAAATCTCTGTCTCATAGTGTTTCTATTTGCGCTAGATTAACAATTTTGTTTTATCAATACGATTCTTAACGCAGCGATTCTTAAGGTCCTACTCCTCATTTAAAACAACCTTGCTCATTCTGTATTAAACTAATTAAATTAAATTAAATTCTGTTGAGAATATCTAAATTATAAATTTAAATAATTATCAATGCGAAAAAAAAGTGGGAGAAAAATGTAAAAATAAAAGGTATGTTGTTTCAGAATAATAAGAAACAGACATAAGTATAAAAATTGAAAATGAGAAATAAAAAATCAATAAAATTAAACTATGACATACGACAAGGCCGTTCTTATTCACTTTAATTGATTTTATTCCGCATTTAATTATAATTTTTTTATAAATAATTTTTTCAGACTTTTGGAATTTTTGCTCTAAAAATTTGGAATTATTTTTATTTAAAGTGAGTTAGTTCAATTTTAAAATAAGATTTCTATTTTTTCAACTTTTAGGAATGGCAACTACATCTAGTAAAGAGGAAAATTGCAAAAGTCTTACTTTAAATGAGAAATTAGAAATAATAATTGTTGGGTTTCGAATATAGTAGCTGAAAAAAAATTTTGATGTGTATTGAAATTTCAAATTGCAAATCAATAAAATGCCAAAACTTATATGGATATTCAAAAAACTAGAAACTAATTAAAAATAAATAAATTATTTATTAGCTGTGAGGAAACTTGAGCGCTAAATAAGAGAATAATGAGATTAGGCTTCCCTTGAAAATCAATAAAGATGATTGGTTTTAAATCCCAGAAATGTGAATTTTGAGCACAAGAGTAAGGTCACCAGCATAATTGTTTAGTTTGAAAAACTTTGATGGCTGGTTAATTCAATTAAATTAAAAAAATAGCAGGAGCAAAACCAGTATAAAAAGAAACGGCACTGGTAGTCCAGTGTCAGTTTGGTCGAAGAATAAAACGACTCAATTAGAGATTCCTACGAAGTTTGAGCAGAGGCTAATTTAAAAATTAAACAAAAAGAGATCAAAGAGGCAGCAAACGAATATCTTGTTAAATCAAAATTTTGAAAGGAAAATTCATATTCAAAGATTATTTCTATCGATTATCGAAACTAGAAACGATTGTTAAGTGGTTGTGAATTCCAAATTTCTGAAAAAGTGCTATTCTTCTTGAAGGGTTGCAATAAGCATTTAAATTCAAAGATGTAATATCGAATCATTTTGTGTCTCTAAAAGTTGGTACAGTAAAATCTTTTTTTACACGATTTTGAAATAATTGATACACGATTTTGAAAAATTTAAAATTTCTTTTTGACCGTCAAGAAGAAATTTTAAATTTTTTTACACGTTATTTTTGATTTAACACGAATTCCAATAAAATTTTTTTAATTATTTACATGATTTTCTGCTAAATTGCGTAAAAAAAGACCGTGTAAAAAAGATTTTACTGTAATCAATTGGTCAGATAAAAAGTTTATATTATCTGGAATTCAGTATTGTTGTCAACTAAGACACTCTTTAAAGTTAGCTCAAAAAATGCAAATTTTACATTTCACCGTCAACCCAAACAATTTAAAAACATAGAACCACAATATAAATTATTATTTCATCAAAATTGGCAGCTTCCTTAAGCCAGTTTCTTAAACATATATAAAATATTCATCAAAATGATGAAAATAATAAAATAAAGCATTCTGAATTGATCAAAAGAGTTCACAGTGTCAGGACTATGGACTGAATGTTACGTTGGTGCATCACTAATAGTGCGAGTAAGGTTGTGGAGGAGCGGAACATTGCTTGAGTGTCAAACTATCATTGAATGCGTGTCCATTCGATAACCGATTGCATATGATTATTGCATATATCAACTCAATATGCATTCATTAGCCTATACTATTGCTGCAAAACTAATAAAACCTTGTCTTTAAAAGTAATTTCTTGCAAACTTGGAAATAATTTTATTCAAGAAAATATCACCATGCTACTTTGTGATACTTCAGTGACAGGACGAATAAAAGGATACTGTGAACATGAATATTTGTGTCGTTTAAATATTTCCAGATATTGCTGACTTAGGTCTTTTGATTGCGTTGATTCTTTACGCTTTTAATTCTTCAATCCAAGAATATATGTTTTTTGTAAACCACTTGGTCGGCAGAACTACTGGAGAAGAAAAGTTTAAACCTATTAATTCATATATGCATGAAAATGAGATAAGCTGGGACTGATGTTTACACATTAGCACTGATGGTGAAAAATCTTTAATAACCGAGAAAATGAAGCTTCATCACGAATTATTACAATAGCTCCACATATTAAACATTGCCGTTCTTGCCTTCACAGTGATCAGCTAGCGGGAAAAAGAGTATTAAAACATTAAAAAAAATTTTGGATGAAGCCGTAAAAATTATTAATTTTATAAAAAAAGAATTAAATTCAAAATTATTTAATTTATTGTGCGAAGATTTAAAATTTATTAACAAAAGTTGGAATAATAGCCGGTGATTGAGAATTGAAATTTTTTAATGAAATTTTTTCTAGATTAATTTTTTAGGATAATTTTTATGAAATAATTTTCAAAGTCAACTTTTAATGGAATAGTAATAAATAATAATAATAATAATAATAATAATAATAATAATAATAATAATAATAATAATAATAATAATAATATAATAATAAAAATAAAAATAATAATAATAATAGTAATAATAATAATATTATTATTATTATATCAACCAAATACTATACAACACATAAAAAGAACAAAAGTAAAGATATAAAATTTTTATTTAATACAATTAATCTTCGTCTGATAAAATAACGTCATCAATGTCAACTTCTTCATCAATTTCTCCAACATCTTCTTCATCAACTTCTTCATCAACTTCTCCAACATCTTCTCCAACATCTTCTCCACCATTTAATTGACATAATCTTACATGGCCACCAAACCCTTTTGTCATCTGCGTTAGTTAGAGCTATTTTACTATTTTTTATTGTATAAATTTGATAGTTTTTGCTAGTTATTTTTGTTTGAGGAATCGAAAAAATTTGATTAGTGTTATAACAATCCAGGTATGACTGATGTTTTATGTCACTACTTTTCAATATTACACCTTTAGCCTTTTTTGTTTCCTCATCACCCAACAAACTATAACACTTAGGTCTAAGAAAAACCCATCCCTTATATTTAGGACCTTTATTCTCGTCTTTGAACTTTCCAATGACTGAATCAAGGTTCTTACTATATAAGGAATGACAAGTATCGTAATTGGACGTGTCTGATAAATTATCGCGAATCATTGCAGGTTAAAGAACCTCAAGTTTGCAGTTAATAACTTCCAGGAAAAAAGAGTCCATATCACCTGCAACGATATAAATTTAAATCTAAATTCATTGCGATATTTTTCTAAATCTTTATATTGTAATTCATACATTCTAAGTTTAGATTGATCAAGTACAGACTGTCCAATGTAACTTGGTCTATCTAAACATATAGAATCTGGATTTAATAAAGCGGCAATTAAATTATCGTCGATTTTAATGGATTTTTTAAACGAAGGTTTTGAAGTATATTTAACTAATTTACCGTCGGTAGTACAAAGACGAAGATTCATTCTTCTCTTTAAATTTTCTACAGTTTTGCCATATAAACTGTTATTTAACAATTTGTAATAATTTTTGTCTAAACTATTTATACTTTTTGCTCTTAATTCGGTATTATTATCTATATATTTTTTAAAAATTGCAGATTGTTTAAATCTTACAGTTCTATTTACGTGTGTAACTTTAACACCAAGTGACAAGTATAATTTTAATAATCTCCAATGAATCACATAATTAGATTTTGAAAGATGAGTTAATAACAATTTTTCAACCTTTGACCCAACAGGTTTCATTTTTTCAACAGCTACAGGGAAATTGTCCAACTTATCGTGAAGCTCAGAAGGAATTACAAGATCAACTTCAACAGTGTATCCACAAGACAAAGATTCAAGATTTAAATTCCTACCTTCGTCCATTATTAAATCAAATCCATCAAGAACCCAACTAAATTCGCCGCATGGTAATGGTTGATTTAAAGCCCAACAGTAAGATTATTAATATCTATATAAAGTAACTCAGTGTTTTCATCGGTTTTTACATAATGTTTATTTACAAAAGTAAGACCGCCTCTTATTCCACCCTCATAAAAGCTAAACATTTCGTTTTCAGTTATCAGTTCAATCGGTTCATCTAAAGACATTAATGCAGAAGACCAAGACATACCAGGAATTCCGAAGTAATTCAATGGTTCTAACCTATTATGAGCAATAGATTTCAAACGAAATTGTTGGAAGAAATCAGCCAAAAGAAAACAATCAAGTTTTAAATATATCATCATGTAGTCTAATAAAGTTACGTAATTAGTTTCAACCCAAATCTCCTGAGCTTTTTCATACTCAAGTTCAGTGACACCTTCCAAGATCGGTGGTAATTCATAAGTAGTTTGAGAATATCTAAAGATGTAGCGAAATTGTATGGAAAGATTCCTTTTTCAGAAACTATAGTGCCAGTAAAAACAGAATTCGTTAAAGATAAAGTATTCAATGTTTTGACGGCTTTAGTTAAAGAATCTTTAACAAATTGATAAGAATCAATGAATCGTAAGCTAATTTTTTCTAAATACGCAATCAACGAAATAAATTTTTCAGTAGTGATAGGGATACAGCCTAAAGTCCAATTCTTAAATTTATTTAAACCATATTTAAGTATATGGTGCATATCGTATCCTTTCAAGTTGTGAAATACGATAGGCAAAATTTAATAGAGAATTTAATAGAGTAATTTTATAAAATTATAAAATTCTCTATTATTTTCCATTATTTGGATAAGCTTGTCTTGCAAGAAAATCTATTATTGCTTGATCTCTAGGATTTTTGAAAATAATTAAATATTGGACATTTAAATTACGTGTTCTATGACTTCCACCTTGATGAAAAAGATTTTGTGTTATGAAAATTACTGTAACTCCACAATGTCTACTGATTTTTGTAAATAAATTATTAAAATCTTTTTCTTTATTTGCTTCCTGGTACAGATCATCGATAATAATAACATCACCTTGGCGTAATCTAGATGACCGATTTTTATCAAATCCTTTAATTATTGTCATTTTTAATTTACAGAAACTATTTTGAGTCAATCCATGCTCTTCATCTGCACCTCAATGCCAATATATTTTATTAAATTTTGATTTAAACATGTTTGATTGTAATAAATTACATACAAATAAAGTTTTCCCACTTCCACTAGGTCCTACAATTTGATATACCGCGTCATTTCTTAAATCCATTTTAAATAAATTATTTAATTTAATTTGTTTATAATTAGAATAATTAGAATAATTAGCAACATTAATTATAGAGGAAGATGCGTAGTAAATGGAATGAAGTTCCCATCAAGAAAACCTCAACATGTTGTGGACAGAAGTGGAAAATATCCAATTTTATTCTTCAAGAGCGGGCAATGTAGGATAATGGGATATATGAAACCATTACAAGAAGGTGATCTCAAATATGAAATTCAAGATTTACAAATCCAATCAATTACATTAACGTTAGATATGGGTACATGCATTGATTTAAATACCTTGTCAATGAAAACCGATAGCTACTACGAGCCTGAAATATTTCCAGCTTTACGTATTCTCAAGTATAACCCTCTATGTGTAAATGTTTTTTCAAGCGGTAAAGTGGTTATATTAGGGATTAAAACATTTGATTATTTTAATCAAATTCAAGAAATTCAGAAATTCATTAAACCATTAACTATAAATATCACAACAAATGAAGAAATATTGGAATATTTGTTAAGTTAATTTAATTAATTGTGTTTAAATTAACTGAATATCTACAGAAACATAAATTCAAAAAAAAGGATGACAATAAGCAAGCATATATATTCAAAACAATATTAACAAAGATGGAAGAATTGTTCCCGAATATAAAGAATAGACTTTCGTATTGCACTCCAGAATTATTAGCTTATAGAATAAAGCAATTAACGGGGATCAATATAGAAGAAATTATACGAAGATATTACGAATCTGTCCAAAAACCAAGATTTAAATGCATAGATGAATGTGAAGTATGTACGGATCCAATGAAATTACCATGTCCGTTTAGGTATAGATGCTGCCAAGAATATATTGTTCATATTTTACTGGAAGAATTAAGAAAAGCTTATTACAAACAAATATTGGATGAATAAATTTTATATCTTTACTTTTGTTCTTTTTATGTGTTTGGTAAATTTTTATGTGTTGTATAATATTTGGTTGAAATAATAATATTATTATTATTACTACTATTATTATTATTACTACTATTATTATTATTACTACTATTATTATTATTACTATTATTATTTCATTAAAAGTTGACTTTGAAAATTATTCCATTAAAATTTCTATTAAAAATTGACTTTGAAAATTATTTCGTTAAAATTTTCATTAAAAATTATCTTAAAAAATTAATCTATAAAAAATTTCATTAAAAAATTTACTTAAAAAATTATTTCATAAAAATTTCCATTAAAAATAATCTTAAAAAAATTATTTCATAAAAATTTCATAAAAAATTTAATTAAAAAATTTCAATTCTCAATCACCGACTCTTATTCCAACTTTTTGTTAATAAATTTTAAAATCTTACTTTAATTTACTTATTTAACTTTAATTTAAAAGTTTTGACCATTGATTACTTAATTTTAAAATTTTGACCTTTGATTAACTTTAATTTAATTTTTTAGAACCTTAATTTATTTTAATTTAAAAAATTGGTCCATAATTTACTTTAAGTTAAAAATTTAGACCTTAATTAACTTTAATTTAATTTTTTAGAACCTTAATTTACTTATTTGGACCTTAAATTATTTTAATTTAAAAATTTGGAACTTAATTTAATTTAATTTAAAATTTAGCTCTTATTTTACTGTTATTTAAAATTTTTGACCATAATTTACTTTAATTTTAAATTTTAGACCTTAATTTACTTTATTTCATTTTTTAGACCCATTATTTTCTGTAATTCAAAAATCTGAGGCCATAATTTACTTTAATTCTAAAATTTACCATGCTTTTTTATTGAAGAACGCATTTTTGTATTGAAAATCCCAGGACCAAGGTGACCCCCTCACTATAGCCTGAAAAAAAAATTTTGTACTAAAAATCCCTGAAAGCAAAAAAAGTGAGTTGGAACAATCCCCCCCCCCCTGGGGGTAATTGTTCCAGCGGTGCCCTAACTACTTTGATAGAAAAACATTTGGCGAAAAACTAAATTCATAAAAATAAATAAAATTAAAATAATAAATTATTTAATTAAAAAAATTAAATATAATTAATATAAAAATAATTCAAAATAAATAAATATTAATTTAAATATTTATTAATTTAAAAAAAAATTTATTAAAAATTTTCTGTTATCATGAAATCATCATTTTCTATAATAAAAAAAATAATAATGTTAAAAAACTTATTATTAATATTATTATTGCTAGAAATAATATAAACTAACCATTTATTTCAATTTTTATAGATTTCTTCTAAATTATTTATGGAATTATTTTAATAATAAATAATATTCTTACATTGTCAGTTAAGGCAAACTCAGTAACAAGATATTTATGAACTGGTTTATTTTCCAACAACAATATCTGATCCATTTTTAGTGAAAAGTCTTCAATTGTTAATGACTTAATTTCAGCTAATTTTTCTTTTAACATTTTTACAGACATGTTTTCTGAAACATCGTGTCTAAATCTTTCATTTCTATATAAAATTTCAATCAACATTTAAACAAATTTTAATCGATACATAAAAATAAAATACGGATCTAATCAACCAATCAAATTTGATTTGTTTGAATTATGCGTTTTCACTTTTGACCTACATTTATTTTTAGAACTCTGAATTTTATATAATAATTTATTTATTTAGTTCAAATAGATTTTTGAATTGGAAACTTTTCATTTCAGTGTTATTATTAGAAGCTGCTAAAACATCTTCTAAATTATTTTTTAAATCTGGTTCAAAAGTTAACGACATAATTCCAAGTATTTATTATATGACATATTGTATAATATTAAACTAATTTTCAGCGTTGAATAAAATATTTTCAAAACCATTTATCAAAATATTTCAATATTTAAAACATATTTATTTAAAAATTTTTTATTAATAAAACTTCTTTTTAAAAAGCTATTTTAATTTTTAATTCAAAAATTTCAACTTAAAAAATCCAATTTAAAAATTATTTAAAAGTTATTTTAATTGTCAATTATTTACAATTTAAAATTATTTTTATAAATCATTGAAATATTTAACTCTCAGTTGAAAACACCTCACAGTTAGGAAATAGGGAAGTTAATAAAACAATTTGAGGTTTTTGTCAAAACGTAGAATGATCAAACAAGCATTTATGAAATGTGGCATGACATCTACAATTACAAAACATAAATTGTTAAATAATAATTGATATTATGAGACTCAACTAAACCTGGTTCTTAATCTCGCAAAACAAATAGAATAAACTTTATTCGCATCCAGGGTTGCCAGATTTTGAAAACATCATGTCGGGAGTAACGAAAAAAAAATGAAGGATGAAGGATGGCTGACTAAAAATGAACACTACATTTATTATATAGCATTTTACAAATCGGGAGTTTTTGGCATGTATATCGGGAGTCGGGAAATATACTTTCATAACGGGAGACTCCCGACGAAGGCAACCCTGTTCGCAGCAAAAGGCTTAAATTATCACTTTATTGTTATTATTATTATGATTATGATAATTATTGGGAACGTGTGATTTGTGAGGCGTTGTTGATAAAATCATTGAATCCGAAAATTAATGTGCAGAATGCAGTAAATACTTGTGTGTTGAGTGTTTTTAAATAAGCTTTTGTGTATTGTATGTATTGATTGTTGTGTTAAATTAAATAATTAATAAAATTTTTTAAAATTATTAAATTAAATTTTAAATGTTAAAATTTTCAAAAAATAATATATTTTTTTATAAAATGAAAAACACTTTTTTATATATAATTAAATTTGTTTAAAATCCTTAATTTAATGAGTTATTATATCCCACCTGATGATGACAGGAAAACTGTCGAAATTAATCGTGAAAAGAATGTTTGATTGGCGTTATCTTATAATAATAATAATAATAATAATAATAATAATAATAATAATAATAATAATAATAATAATAATAATAATAATAATAATAATAATAATAATAATAATAATAATAATAATAATAATAATAATAATAATAATAATAATAATAATAATAATAATAATAATAATAATAATAATAATAATAATAATAATAATAAGATAAACATTACAAACCCAGTGCAAATCCCAATAGTAGACTAGTTTCGAGCTTTTGGCTCGAATCAGTACTATGCAGGAGACGCGAAGATTTCTCTTCGCGCCAGGTAACTATTCAATATTGCTGATTCAACTCTTGCTCATTCAAAAATATTTTAATCCATTACAAATAATAATAATAATAATAATAATAATAATAATAATAACACGATAAACTGATAATTTAAGCCTTTTGCTGCGAATAATGTATTTAATGAAAATTTATTTTCATTAGCAAGTTAATAATGCGGTTCAACAGTGAATTTATTATCTGGGCCTCTCTTACGGGTAGATGTGTCCAATCTATATTTGTACTACTTTTCCTTAATCGTACATTTCTAATCCTTTATTATTTACTATAAAAATATTTTCCAACATTGATGGTTTCATATCATCAACAATCTTCAGTAACAAGAGACGCAGGCTATATTAAATTTTCTGTAAGTTTCAGTATTAAATGAAATTCGCCAGGCATTGAGTGGCATGATGTAGACTCGCCAAGTTACTTAAGGTCCGATGAGCGATATGGTTGGAAGGAAACAGTGAAAATATTATTTTTGGGTAATTAAACTAACCTATAAGGAATCGGTTATGAGGGTCTATCACCAGGTCCGGATTTATTTCCACGTTGGTCTTGTAATTACTCTAACTAAAATCGGACGGTTATTCAGACTTGCGTTTGACAATTTTGTTTTTGCTCTCTTTCAGTCAGTCATGATCCACATCTACTACCCTTATATTTATCGTGTCGGTATTGGTTTTCTTAGGTTATGTCCACTCCGATCTGCCACAAATGAACTCTTCGGACATGTTTCTCGTGTGCCGACAAACATGCTATTATACAACGACATCAGGAAGAGATTCGGCTCTTACACCTGAAGATCGATCGTTTCGAAGGCACGTGGTTTAATCCGGCTTAAATGAAGGAGTCCTCAATGAAGATCATGAGACTAGAAAATTGCCGATATAATCTGTTAGAGGAGATCCGCACACAACGGGTCTTGATCAAGGAGCGGTCGCAAGCGCTCCATCAAGTCTATACTAACATGGAGTTGAAATCACGGTTCGGAGAATTACGGGTCATGGACCCGACGAACATCTTTGCAGCACATTATCTAATGGCTGATCCTCCCAGCAATCCCAGGTCCGCCTGCAACTGGTGCGTACCAACCACCAGTACAGCCCCGACACCATTGGCCAAGGTCGATGAAACGGTGAAGAAGGGGCTTGATAACGCTTAACTCATCACTCGTGAAGCCCCATCGTCTGTTGCCCCCGCCCGAAGCAACATCAACTCTCACGAGCGGACTACACGCGACGAAAGACAGTGCCAACGTTGATTATTACTCAATGTTATCAATAGGTAAAACAATGTTGTATTCTGGGTTACGTTGGTAACAGCACAAAAAAGGAAAATGTTCGATCATTAGTAGCCCACCACAGTCGATATAGACTTTGACCTGGATGACCTATTGGCCGAAGCCTTCTGGAGTAAAACCATGTGAATCTCCTCGACGATTCACGGTTGTCCATATAAAGAACGTGTCACGCTCAGCCAAGAAATCTTCCTGTCGTCCGATTAACTTTCAGTGTATAGTCGATTTTGATTGTGTGTATTTGCGCAAACTGAACATAGTAGTTGTATCTTGATCAATAGATGTTTTCATTGTGTTTCTTTCTGTACCTTGTTGATATGATTTTTACTTAGCATGTGACAAACATGGTGTAAATAAAAATCTTGCGGGTGATTGAATCTTGTGGTTTGTTTTCGAGTAGACGATTTTCTCATAAAACGGTAATGACATAACAATGTAGGACCACGACTCACGTGTGGTGTACTGATCCAGCTTGTATTGATATCTAGCGGCAGTCGAGGGCCCGAATAAGACGCATACGATGGAGTAGTGCTAACACAGGTGCTCACCTGCCTCATGTCCTCCACCGCTCTACACAGAACCAACGTGGATAATATTTTATCATCCATAATAATTATCGAAATCTTTAACAATACTAAATCTTTAATTTTCAATAAATATTATTTAATAAATATATTTTTTAATAATCTTCGCAAAATATCCGGGAAATTCGGAAATAAATAGAGTCAATAGTGAAATCCAATATTAAATCTATCGTTTTCCTTAAATAGAATATTGGTCAGAATTCAAAGATCATGAGCAAAGTGAAAGGATTCACAATAAAAACAATAAAGGAGGCAATTTTGTTAGATCAGCTGGGGGTTCAAACTATAGAAATATCTAAAAAGCTCGATGTTCCTCTCCCACTATTAACAAAATGGATTAGAAATAGCAAAATGATTCTTGAAATGAATCCAGATAGTGATGGTGGAAGCTTAGACGAAGAATCAAAATCAAATATCTCAAAATGTCCACCTAAGAAAGTTGATGAACCTATACAAGTAGCTAAGATAGTTCAACCTGATACCAGTGAAATAAAATCCGTTAAGCCTAAACCAAAATATAATAGGAAAGCTCCAACGAAGAAAATAGAAAGTTTACTAGATAATTCACAAGTTCTACCTACAGATGCAGTTGTTAAACCAAAACGCAAATACACTAGAAAAACACCAGGACAAACGATACCTGTGAATCTTCCAACCGATAGGGTTGAAAGTGTACTTTCTATGTCACAAATATCTGACTTACCTCTATCATTATCTGGTGTACCTTCATCTATTGAACAAATTGAAACATGTGATATTCCTGTAATAAGGAAACCAAAACGACAGACAAAAGCAAAACCTAAAACACCTGAAGTATGTGGTGAGTTGAAAACAATATCTGAAAATGTTGAAACGACAGATCCATTATGTGATATTCCAGAAAATGTAAAATTACCAGCGCCTAAAAAACAAACGAAACGAACAAAAAAACAAATTTCTCAAGTATCCGACCCGGCTATTTCAACAGAATGTAATGTTATTCCTCAGGCAGTTCCTGAACCAACTGCCATTAAGAAATCGAAGCGTATATATATACGAAAGCCGACGGTACAAAATGTTGAAATTAAATCTGTTTCTACAATTACAAAACCGTTTAGAATTTCCGATTTATCAGATCTCTCTTCTATCAGATCTTCTATTTCTGACACTAAAATTCCTGGTGATCTAAAAGAAGCAATGAAAGAGGTTTTGGAAATTCCCAGTCCAATTTTAACGGATTGCGAATTAAAAAAATTAACAAATGATTTACTGATATCTGATGACAGTGATGAAGAACTAAGTGACAAGGAAGAACAGCCAAAACATATTAAACCCGTTCAAGGTAAACGTATTACAAAAGGGAAAACCAAGGACAACATAGAAGTAACAGACACTACGAAACCAAAGCGCAAATATACCCGAAAACCAAATACACCGAGTATTGAAATTACATGTTTGCCAACAAGCAAAGATGACATTCCGATTAAAGATAGTATTGGACATGAGACTGATAAAGAAACTAATCAAGGGACTATAGAGCTAAAAAAATCATTGGAAAATATGGTTAAGAGTCCAACTCCAATACTTACATCTCAAGAATTAAAGAATATTAAAGATCCTTCTGTTTTTGATGATACGAGTTCTGAATCAGAATGCACTACAGTCGAAAAAATAAAATTGCCTGAATTCGATGAAGTTCGGCATTTACACAACAAAATGATAGCACGAAAAAATAAGATACCCACTTTTAAGAGGCCTAGCTCTGCTAAGCGTTTAATAGGTCCTCAAGTTGGATCATCAATGCCTTCAAATTATGTGATTAAGGACTGGAAGAAAAAGGAACGAGATATCATTGAGTTTCACGATAAAACATTAGATACAACACAGCAATATCCGGTACCCCCTCCGTCTTCTTTAGTTAAATCCATTATTGATCCAGAATCTGAAACCGCTGCAAAGTGTCAACAAAAAGCAATAAGAAAAGGACTTTTAAGCCATGAAGAAATAAATAGGAGGCGAATAATATTTGAAAATATTTTGGCTGAAATTAAATCAAGTGATCAAGAAATTTGTGACATTGAAAGAAGTTCTCGAAAAACATATAAAAATGTTGTGGGAATGGATACAACGAAAACAATTGGCGTAGACCGTTTTAGAAATATGGATATGGGATATACAGATGATGAAGATAGCGAGTTCGGAGATCTATGTAAAAGACCAACTAATGATAATGAAGAATTAAAATATAATGCCTCTGAAACATGTGAAACGGACATGAATGCACAAATGTATACCGAAATGTATGAGGAGGCTTTAAAAGAGTTAAATATGAGTGACGATGAAACTGAAGATAAAAAAAAATGTTTATATGATATTGATAACAAAATTATCGAACCTGAAATAACTGAACCTGTCTTTACTGGACATGATAAAACACAAGAAGATTTTGTTAATTTAAAGGAATCAAACTGTGACATTGATGACGATTTAGGAGATTTGGAATCTGGCGCAGTGAACTTATGTCAATTGGAAACCAACTTACCTTCAACTGAATGTGACGAAGAGCGTTATAAACCGATTATGGAAAATGATGCAAGTCATTTATTAAAGGATCTTGAAATAACTGAAAGCGATAGTGATACTTCATGTGAAAATATGTCAGATAAAGATATAAATTTAAGTCAAGTTGAAACCAACTTACCTCTAACCAAATGTGACGAGGACCATTATAAACCGATTAGGGAAAGCGAACTAAGTCAATTAGCAAATGATCTTGTATTAACTGAAAGTGAGAGTGATACTGCACTTGAAAATGTCCCAAATAAAAATATAAATTTAAGTCAATTGGAAACAGACTTACCTCTAACCGAATGTAACGAGGACCCTTATAAACCGATTAGGGAAAGCGATCTAAGTCAATTAGCAAAGGATCTTGAAATAACTGATAGTGAGAGTGATACTACTTCTGAAACTGTGACAACAGATGAAGATATAAAATCGTGTGAAGAGGAAAAATCTCCTTTAAACGAAAGTAAAAAGAATGACTCACGTAACGATATATCGGATGACAGTTCCCCTGAATCCCTGAATTCAGAAAGTTCATCAAATTCTACAAGTCACAGTAATGAACAGGAAAAAGATGAGGATGGATATGTCAAAAGAATTGCTCATGAAATACAGACAACTAAACCTAAACAGAAAGATATCAACTTGGATTCATCTTTGAGTTCAATGGAACAGTTTGATGACAACTGGTAATCTCCTGATTATCCAAAGCTTTAAACAAAATGTCTATAGATAGATAGAATGTCGATAGAGAACTTTATTCCTAAAATATGTTTGTGGTTCTCAATGATACAGTTGAAAGAGCTAAAATATTTTATATTTAATAATTGACAAATGGAAATCTATTTATGATTTTACAATACAAACCTTCTTTTCATCTTCTTTTGTTATATGAACTGTTGGCGTTTGGCCAGGAAGGAACGCACGTAAGACACAAGTTTGGTCTCAGTGTTCAAACGTGCATGATTTGTCGTTAAGACCAATCAATGAGCACCTGACAACAATCAGGTAAAGAGCATGTGAGCGACTGCCTTATCACTCATTTTTATTTTTTTATCGGGTCCTGGACTGCTGTCGGAAGGTCTTACGTATTATCGTCATCTCTTTGTCGCGATCTGTGAGTCAAGTCTCATTTGCTATACTGTAACATCTCTCACCGCGTTCACTCCTCCACACTGGCCCTCTCGGCGTTTCTGTAAAAGAAACAAAACCAAATGAAGACAACTAAAATTTTATTATTCAATCAGGATCGTCATATACACAATACACGTGGAATTATGTCCTTATCGGGAAGTGCCTGATCTCATCAGCCATCTCGTCCTATCTTCCCAAGCAGGGTTTTCCGCAAGCTTTCGCAACTTGAGTCACAGTGCCAGCTTGTCTGGCACGCTTCCTAGTCCTTCCATCTAAAACACCCGACACCCGAGATCTTAAAATTCCATCTAAACACTTACTAACGTTTGGTTGGAGGGTGTTTAAGTAAGAGGGTATCTGGAATTTGAGCTGGAAGGAATAATTCCCTCATTACTCAATAAAACTAAATTCTGTAAATATCAAAACTAATAAATATTTAAAGCGTAATAAAATGAGAAAAATCTACAGTCTAGATAACTAGGAATCTATTCAACAAACATCAATAATATACACGATTCAAATCTCATGTAAAACTATATTTTTATAAACTAATTTCAATGTTTCTGCTTTTAATATAACAACTGGTGGGTCACAGGCACTCTACATGTTACTTTTTCGAGCTGTTTCCAGCGTAACAGGTCACAATGATGTGCGTTTTCACTTGATAACCATCGAGAGATCGATGTTAGTACTTTATCAAGAGGGTGAGTGCCAGCAAAATGTGAGTGCACTTCTCACAATATAATTGTGTTGAGGATACATAAATGACAAAATATAAACAAATAAATAAAATTACTTGGGGGAAGATCGTCGTGACAAACGGGACGATCTATTGGAACTCAGAAAAAAAACGGAAGCAAAAAGAAACGAAAAATGAGGAAGAGGAAGGAAACGAAAGAAATTAAAGAAGAGAATAAAAACTAAGGTCAGTACTAATTAATTAGTACAAAAAGGAAAAGGAATTTCGAAATTGGGAAAATAGGAAAAACAACAATACTCTTATCTCGACAGCTTGTCAGTGATAGCAGAATTGCTGGGAAAAGCGGTTAAACAAAAAATGGAAAAAGGGAAAATAATTTGACAGCCGTCAAAGATAAAAATGGAACAGTCGGGTAAAGCACGAGAAAGAAAGTGGAAAACACTTGATATTCTTGAGTGCCACAATAGAAGCAAACTATATAAGGAGAAACTAACAGAGACAAAATTAGACAAAATTAGAAGCAAACAGTGACGCAAAATTAAGACAATTTGGGAGATAATTTGGAAGACAATTTGAAAGACAATTTGGGAGAGACAATTTGGGAGAGACAATTTGTGAGATAAAATTATTGGAGATGATTTGAATGAAAGAATTAGTTGAAAAATCAAACGAAAATAAGTTACTTGATTATTTGAATAAACTTGTGAAGAAGGTCAAAGAAAACAACCAGCTCAAAGTCCCAGTTGATAAACCAATCAGTAATTTGTGATCTTTCAATGCGGTGTTATACGCAAGTGCTATTCCTCACCGAGTGTTGTAATAAGCATTGTATAGTCACCAAGCAGAGTGTCGAATTGATTGTCAGTGTAAAGAGAAAGTTTATTTGTGATTATCAATAAAGATTTCTGTTGTCAAGTGTTATTTGTGCATCATTCAAAGACATGCTTGAAGTCAGAGTAACATTTAAATTTATCACCAACTCAATAACCCAACAATTGGCAGGCACTCGTTTGGGTTCACGGACTGCCGATAGAAGGCCTATGTCCGATTTACTCCGGTTCCTATCTTTGGATTGTTTTCCCCAAGTCACCCATACTCATCACACACCTTTACTCAGCACCACTCCCACATGTACCAACACTTACGCATACCCCAGCAAATCATTCATCATTACACGCTCCTATACCCACAGTTGCCTAAATCAGTTTACAACTTTACCTCTTTTGTCCCTTTAGTTTAGTTTAAAGTATACTAGCAAATATTACCTCGTTCAAGATTACATTCTTTTTTAGTTAACCCAAAAAACTCTTTTCGTCTTAAACACATCTTCTATACCCCTATATTAGTTTAAAATTAAGTAAAAACTTTACAGTGTTGTTGGGTTTTATTTTACCAAAAAGCAACCATTGGTTACTCTGACTCCACGTGTTCCAAAAATTAATAAACACAACTCCAAACGTATATTTGTTTTATAGAAAATTTACAATTCTCAATAAATAACGACACTTTTAGTTAACCACAATTTTCTCGCAATTTCCGAACGAACTCCACTCTGGAAGGTCTCGACCTTGTACGATTTAAAAATAAGTTTCACCTTTTTATTTGATTCCGCTTTCTGGTCCGAACTCTTTTAATACTACTTTTCTAACTCTTCAATTCCTCTTATAATTCGTTTTTATTCTTTTATTTTATTCCTCGAACTCCTATCGTTCGTTTCTTTTTCCCTACCTAAGGCTACCGCCGATTATGTGAATTTGAAGCTTTCTTATATACTCCCATAATCGTTGTAATTGCCCCATTTTTGACCTAACTGGTTTTGACTTCTTTGATTATCATTCCCTAATTGGCTATTTCTGTTGACCATTTTCGTAATTCCCCTTCTTTTGTTTAGCCTCATTTATCCGGCTGTTTGAATAATTGCCCTCTGAATTCCTCGTTTGTTTATCCTTTCAAATTGCTGTGCTCGGGTTTTCTTCATCGTTCGGGTTCTCCATTGGCTCGGGTTTCCCATTACCCAATTAATTAATTAATTAATATTTTGCGTTTTTTCATATTTACCTGTTTTACGACCCTTTCTAAACATTTTCTAACAATTTCTTGCTCACTGTCTTCTTTGCCGCCAATTGACCGCCATTCAATTTCAGTTTTCCTTTTTATCTGAACTATATAATTTAATAATTTACTTTTAAAACCTCAACATATCTCCCCTCTTATTAAACATTTCGTACTCGAAATATGTGACAACTTCATTTAATTCAAAATTCAAAAATATTATTTCAATTTTTATTCTTTTAATTTTATTCGCTTGGAGACTCATAAAAATATCGTTAAAACAATTTCTTTTTCAAATTATTCAATACCTTTAATACCTCAATATATTATCAATATATTATCAATATATTATCAATATTATCAATTATATTCGTATTTAATTTAATTAAGGTTGTCCCCAAACCGTATAACATTTTATGATTTAGTTTGCCAGTATATCAGTTTCTTATTATTTTAATTATTTATATAATTATTTTAGCCAAAATTCTTTCAAAAGATATCCAAATAATTTAAATAAATAGTTAATATTTAGCAAGCATATTTTAATTATAATTATTTAATTGCAATAAATAGCTTATTCCATTATTATCTCCTATCTTATATTATACCGAATGTCCATAATTGGTCGAATATTAGTCGCAGTTAGCCTCTATAAGCTATGTCAATGCCAAAAATCTCATTCATATTTGACTGATAATTTCACTGATTTTATTGTCATTTTGATCAACCAAGTTAAAGGATAAAAATATTTTTGCTAAATTAAATTTTATTTATTTATTTTTTCAGTTAGATGTGTTCGTATTTGTCTATTTTCTATTATAACTTCGTTGAATTTTCTGATTATGGCTGTTATTAATTTATTTGTATTTAGCATTTACAGTATTCAATGGAATAAATTCTGACAATAGCGCGACGGAACATACGGACTAAATTAATAATACTATTTTGGTGAAGCTGTATCATTTATTTTTATTCATCTACATATCCATTCATATATTATTTTGTTTATATATCAATTACACTTCAGATTTGCGCTGCAGCAACCCCACAGTGGTATACTTATATACCGATTGTATTGAAGATTGAAATTTTCGAGATTTGAGTATAATGATATTGTTTACTCTTGGAATTTGTTTCCTTATTGTGGTAGCAGTATTTGATTTTGTGAATTGCTGTAATGGAACTTTATTGTTAAATGTAAATACAAATCAATTGAGATTAGTTTTACTTTTCCTTTGAGTTACTTGTGTCGTTACCGCAATATGTGTTCATGCGAATTATCGTTTACAAATCTGGTACTTTTTGATGGCAATAGTCCGTGTAATTTTATTAGTGCAGGTAATTGTTTTAGCTTTGACTTCCCGTGTTACAAGAACTGAAAGAATTATTGTAAAACATTGAATTATTATAATGATATTATTATATAGTACAAACTTTTAATGTATAATAATCATTATTATTATTATTTCCTATTATTGCTATAACTTTCACAAACTGTCAAAGTGGTGCTAATATCTCATATTTTCAACTTATTGTTCTTGGTGAGAATGGGTGGAAAGATGTGCAATTTAAGGTTGTCAAAAGAAAACTACACGTCATTGGAAAACAATTTATATATTTTGAACGCAACATTGCATTCCATTCTTCAGTAATTATTTTAGAATTGTTTATTCAATTTTAAGTCTTAGGTTACAAATTTTTATTTTATTTATTTATTATTATTATTTTTCTATTGCTATTATTGCTATTATTTTAATTTTATTAATTAATTAATTTTTTTTTCGTTTAGCCTTTCTCCTTATTTTTGGTACTTCGAGGACGAAAGTGAGGTTTTCATTGTAAATATTTATTAATAGCAATTATTAAATTATTTTGATCTACCGCGTTCATCTCTCCCTCCTTATTGGAAGGTAAAAAAATACCAACTTTTATTTTAATCAAATATTCATATCCTTTTGGGCTGAAGGGGAGAGATGCTCACCCTTAAGTTTCTATATTTCTTAATTGCTAGACTCTGAACGATCAGCAAAGGCTCTATCGTTAGAACTTGGTATCTTCTTCGCAGGGATTCTCTAGGCAGTTGGCGAAATAAACATGGAGTGTTCCATGGTCCTTTGGATCCATTGATTATACAGAATAGTTTTTTCGGAAAACTGGTTTGGTCGGATTATTATTGGCGATTGAATTGCTTTACTTTTTTAGAAAGGGATAAAATTTTTGGAGTGGAAGAATCTTAATGTGATTTTATAATATAATGTAGTGATATACGATTATATAGTATTTATGGAAGGAGGTTTGAGGAAGTTGGTATATATAATAGAAGATATAAAGCCATAAAAATACTCTGATCTTTTGGAGAAATCCCTACAAGGATAATAATTTATATAGTGGTGGGTTACAGGTGGTCAAACATCTCACCCTTTCGTGCTGTTTCCAGCGTAACCCAGAATACAAGATTGTTTCTGCCAATTGACACCCGACGAGCGATCATCGTTGGTAGTGTGTCAACTGGGTGAGTACTCGCAAAAAGTGAGCGCACTACTTGCACTATAATTGTCGAGTACTCTTTGGGTCCACGGACTATCGATAGAAGATTTGTGTCCGATTTCGTTGGTCCCTTGCCTCTATTGTCTTCCCAAAAACGCAACGCACACCTCAGCACTCAACTTCATCATTCAACATACGAGAACTCAACCTCAAAAGTCTACAATATATTTACATCAATCCGGTTCTGTACATCAACCATCAAGCGGTGTTAACTTGGCTGCTTCTGCTTCCAGCCGTTGTTCGGCTAACCGCAGTCGTTTGATCCGCTCACGACCATCTCGGCCTAACCGCTTTCGTTTGGCTTTGGGCTTGGGTGGATGCATCTCGGCCAGTTCTATAGCCATAGGTCGGATGGCCTCCGTGACATGTTCGTCGATGGTCCGTTGATTTAATTTGGTCTCCATGGCCCGCATCTGTAGTTTCAGGGCTCGTATTTCGGTCTTATCCTGGGCGTTCTGGAGCTGCAGATGCTCAATCTGCTTCAGGTACTTGTGCGCCACCTCGGGGCGAATCCAAGTCTGCTCCATGTTCCGGCAACGTTCTTTAAACTTGTTGACGCTGGCCTGGAGTCGCTCGGCCTGCTGCTGCGCCTGCTCCCTGTCCTTCCGGAGGCCTTCGAATAGTTTATACACTAAAATGAAACCGTAATTTACCGACTTTTACCATATTTTATTTCTTTATCATTTGTAGGCATCTTTGAGACAAAACTTTTGTAACCCTATCCGAGATGCTACGCCCCATATGAGAGCGGTTTAACCTTAAGGTTCAACTAGAGGAATATAATTTTAACACAAAGTCATTTATTGAAATAATAGCAACTAGAGGAATATAAATTTAACACAAGTCGTTTATTCAAATAATATAGCAGTCCGGGTTCGTGAAAATCACAAAAATCAGAGCAGTACGAGAATAAATCCACTGAGATCATCGAGGTTTTAGCTTCCGGGGGCCTTCTTGCGGCGTCGGCCCCGTTTCTTCTCTGGTTTCGACTCAACTTCTGCCTCCTCTATTGGTCGGCCTCAATCAGGCGAAGCTCATATTGTGCTCTCATATTGTTGTCCGGCTCGGTCTTCACCCACACCGGGGCACTAGCCTCGGGGGCCTTCCCGGATCACCCGATCCGAACAGTCCAGGTCCCGACCCTGGCTCCATCGATGTATGTGGTGCCAAATATGCCTGGAATGGAGGCGCGCAGTCGTCACGTCGCATCTGTCTTCTTCACTCTGTTCACTGGAATTCGACATTCTAAATTGTTATTACATAGGTAAATGCTTTTTCCTATTCCGGCGATTGCCTTTTTTAATCGTAAACTTTTAACTCATACATAATTTTATTTCTTAAAGTACTGAGACTGTATTACCATTGTATGATACCTATATATTGACAACAAATTAAAGATGGTATTCTTATCTTGTAAACCAAAACTTATCGAAATTGACATTCTACTGCCTAGGTAACTTGAGCATTTAAATCATAAAGTAATTGGTAACCCTAAGATTGTAAAAAATATAGAAAGACGAATTACCAAATAATAATTGAAGTTCATGTTTTTCGACAGTAAATCTATAAAATTAAATTATGTATATTTTATAATTTTTAATGTTTCTTTTGGTTTGGAGTGGAAAACTATTTTTTTACAAAAAAAATAAGACTTTAAGAAGACTTATGAAAGTACAATTATTTCAACTATATTATTTTCATTATTGTCAATAACAATTCTATGCCCAACTGAAAAACCAATTAATTATTAATTTAGAATTTTCCATGACCTTGATGGCATAAATACTTTTGTTTAAGTAGGTGAGGGATAAAGGAATATTTTCTTAGCTGATTATTTTGCGACGAAAGATTCCCAAGCTCGAAAATTATTTCCTTGTGTATGGGTTTTATTATTCATTGTTTGATGGAGTTTGATTTCTATTTTTTAATTTCAGTATTCCAATTGTTTGTAGATTCCTGTCAAGTTTAGTATTATGGTTCCAGCTCAACGAATTTATCAGAAAATCATTCGACAATCAAGTCTACTAAAAACACATCCAGATCTATTAATTGAACTCCAACTTTGAGACCGAAATTCTTCAATCGAGATGGAAATTATCTATTTGATGATTCCAGGAAAGTACAATTTTCTAAAAGCCTTCCTACTGTACTTAATGGAAGTTCGCGTATATTTTGCTCATTTAAGCTCTGCTGCTTACTTTATGGGTGCGTAATTCCTTATGCCGCTAATCGAGTCGGCGATAACAGAAACTATACAAGAAAATTCATGCAGTTTGAAGTTAACAATTTTAACAATCGTAATGGGATTTTTCTTATTGTTTGGAATATACATTGTAATTGTAATTGACTTTATCAAAGCTTGGAAAGCACATTTTCAGATAAATAAAAATTCAGTTGTTTGGTATTAATGAATTCTATTGTACAATTTTTTTACTGCGATTGTGCTTATTATCAAAAAACGTTCAGTCGTAGCTCCTGTCCACTGAGGGATTCAATTATTTCATCACCGATATCATCCCATTTTATTTTGATAGTAGATTTTATAAGAAATGTATCTAATAATATGTTTATTAATAGTCCGAGAGGATTTGGGTATGTATAATTAATATATTGATTAAGGAATATAAATAACTTGTAAAGTTTATAGGCGCTATAGACATAGAAATATATATAATTAATAAGTTGACTAATAGATGTAAATAAGTTGTAATTTTGTAAGTAATATAGGCATAGTAATATATATAATTAATATGTTGATTACTAGATGTAAATAAGTTGTAAGTTTTTTGGAAATCCCTGGGCGTACTTATGCAAAACGGAAATTTATGATCTTGATATAAGTATATCTACGCACGCGCACACCCACACGTCCATATGTATACCTGCATGCACTCACATATACATACACTCATCTATACACCTAATTCCGAAATTTAATAACTTCTATAATCTAAAAAAAATCAATAAATATATATTATAGGAACACACAAACTTACCTGTGTGTAGAAATTTATTGTTCCGAAATTTAGTAACTTTATTATAGGTTTTGTGAAAGTGAGAGAAAAATAACTGAACACACCAACACAAAAAACATAATGAAAAATGCATACAAAATTCTTATATAGGTTTTTGTTCCGAAATAAATAACTGTTAACATATTGTTAACATATTGTTAAAATATAATTATTTTAAAATTATTAAAAAATGCAAGAAAATACTTTTAATTTAGATTCCGACAGCTCTACCTTGAGCTTTAGGGAAAAAGAAGAAAATACAATGTAAGTTTTATTCATTAAATTACAAAATATTAAAATATTTTATAGTATTTGTAAAGGCAGCATTTCAAATATTGAAGGTCCTTCGAGGTCTTTTGATTTACAGAAAGAAAAAAGCCATCGAAAATGACCTGCAGAAAGAAGATTATAAAAATTTAAAAAACTATTTCATTCATGTACGCCGATTTTTTCCTAAATGTCTTAAAAAATAAATGTGTTTGTGATTACTTTATTTATTTATAAATATAAAAATATCTAACCTACATTTTAGCGAAATAATTCCATATTAATGCATAAAATATCATAAATTTCCTAAAAAACACCTGAAATTTAGTTATTAATATATTTATAAATGATAAATTATAAATGATGACTAACAGTAATATTTAAGTACACTCATACCTCGCTTTACGGCCTAGATACGTTCCAGGAAAGTTGGCCGCAAAGTGAAACGCCACATAACGAATCAAATGTTCTACGTAAATAATATGCCTTAAAAGTGGCTATTGCACCTTGATCCATTGGCTGGATTCATTTTTTTCACACTTTTTTTGGCCGTATAACGAAACATTTTAGGCCGTAAATCGAAAAAGTGCCGTAATTAAAGTAGGCCGTTTAGAGCGAAAAGCCGTATAAAGAGCAGCCGTATAGCGAGGTATGAGTGTACTTGAATAATGATCTCATAATTATATAAAATCAAAATTCAATTCTTAAAATATACTTGAAATTAAAAAAATTACCTGAAAACCATTTTTGTTGCTAATAAATTATTAAATAAATGAAATTGAGTAACTTCATTTTCACGTAAATGGTGACTCACTCAACTGGTGTGCACACCAACGTGAATTATAGAAGTTACTCAATTTCAGAATTGGGTGTATACTTAATTCAAATTGTTACCTAATTTTCGACCATGATATTATCTGGGGACGGGGTGATTTATAAACTTGTGAATCATAAAAATTTTATATATAGTTAGTAATATATATAAGTAGCATATAGAGGTATAAACTGTTATGGGGGAGGTGATTCGAAATGTTATAACCTATAATTTTGTAAGTAGTGTATATCAGTAATGTTGAATAGCCAAATATAAGTTGTTAGGGAGGGGGTGTAATTTATAAAATTATAATTTGTAAATTTTATAAGAGATATATATTTATAAGTAGTATATATAAGTAATATTAAATTAATATCTCTATATAGGGTATTCTAATAGGTTAATTCGTAAAGTTATAGTTTATACATTTTATAAGTAGTATGTAATATTACTATGAATATTTCATATATAAGTAGTTATAGGGGGAGTGGTGATTTATAAAATTATAATCCATAACCTTTTTAAGAAATATATATTTATAATTAGTATTTATAAGTAATATTCATATGAATATTTATAAATAGGATATTATAGGGGTTAATTTGTAAAATTATAGGTTATAAATTTTATAAATAGTATATATAAGTAATATTATTATGAATAGTTATAGATAAGTAGTTATGGGGGTAATTTATAAAATTATAACTTATACATTTTATATATCCATACAAGTAATATTAATGTGCAAGTAGTATATATAAATAATATTAGCATATACATACAGGACATAGGGGTGATCTATAAGATTTTCTTTATCCAATTTTATTCGGGAGTGATCTGTAAATGTACATTAGTACAATTATAAAGTCTAGTTTATAGATTTATGTTCCTAGATAATATATAAGGTTAATATGAGAGTATAAATACTCATAAATAAAATCGTTAGCCTCGCTTTTATCAAGATTACGGATGCATTTTGGCACATAAAATATTACACTTTAATAAAATAGATCTAATAAAATTAAAGGTAGCCATGATATGATATTTATAGGTTCAAACCTTATGAGTAAGGTAACATAATCATATATAATTCTAAGTGTGGTTATGAATAAAGCTAACTATTAAATTGTTATGCATCATTATGAAAAAGGGTTAAGCATAGAATAGACATAAAATTATCCTAGATAATTATAAAAACGATTATGCATAAATTGTTATTTATCAAGTTAGATATCAAACTATTGTTTCAGGGTGGATGAAAATTATCTTTAGGTATCCGTATTCTATTTATATTTTAATAAAAGGTTTACTGCTATAAATTTGATTAATTTTAAAATCGGCAAATTGATTTTTAGTTAATTAAATGAATTGTGAATTCTTGAATTACGCATATGCATTTCGAATTATCCCAAACCGTAGTCGTTTTCTTCGCCCAATTTTCCGCTTACGACATTGGGTCCTTCTTTGTGGTTATTCATTCATTGTCTCTGAACATTGGAAATATCATTGCAGTAATTGAAGGTCTATTCCACTTTCCTCTAAATTTGTAAGTTTCAGTTCGAAATGCATAGGCATAATGGGAATCCGTACATAATTTGATGTCTTTTATAATTTAGTTTTAGCCAACTACATTTGTGTTCCATATTGTGATTAATTGAGTTTGGAGCTATACTCCGTTTATCATGCCTAGGGTACTGTATTCGTGTTGATTTTTATTGTGTGTGCTATGTGTATTTTATACATGAAAAAGGTCGATTTAAAGAAAAGTTGCTTGCTTTCGGGGCCTCACTGTGCTCCCTACGACAAGCCCTAATGTGTGTATACGTCGGTAATATACTACCGTACTATAATAACGATAACGAGCTCCAAGAACTCCATCGCCCAGAGGTAATTCATCAACGAACCCAGTGGCCTATACCACTGAGTCGGTACGACCTCCGACGACCCCACCATTTATAGTATAGAGGTGCTTGCCAGACAGTGGCCTGCAGACGTCAAGGCTGCTTGCACAATGACGTTAGATTTTATAAATGAAAATTTCGATGTAAGACGGATTAAAATCGATGACACGTTCGATCAATGTTGATCCCTCTTATCAAAAAAAATTAAAAGAAAATACCTTTAACATTATCATATTAATAATACATTTTACCTAATCAATTTAATACCAAGGCAAAAATCCATTTAACATAATTATTTTAATAAATATGCATGAAATACAACAATCTTTCTTACTTTCAAGTTTTCTGATAGGGTAACAAAAAATTTTTTGGCATAAAGATTAATTTGTGACTAAAATGCGTCGGTATATATACCTATTTTTGTGTGTGCAAGTACACGTGTATGTATTGATGCATTAAAACAAACTCGAATTCTTTTATTCTAGAATTTTCTATTTTCTATTTTTGATATTTTTAATGGCAATTTTAGTGCCATAATTTTTATTTTTAAATTTTAATTTTCTAATTATTTTTTGTTAAATTTACCTCCATGATGGATTTGGAACATTTCCAGAACATTCCATATTAATTTTAAATTAATTTTTATTTTATTAATTTTTTTCTTAATTTCTTTTTAAGAATTTTTATTTTTATTACTAATTTATTTATTTTGATGACTTTTATTGTTTTATGTGGCTTTCATGATGGTTATCACCATTCTTATGAAATGTTCTGGGATTTTCTAGAATTTTTCAATGTTTTACCATCTTTCTAAGCTATTCGAGTCTGTTTTTTGTAATTTTGTGTTTCTTTGCTATTTTTGAGTTAGTTTCTTGCACTACTTCTTGCGTTTGTATCATTTTATTTAATTTCTTTGTTTATATTTTTGTTCTTTTTCCTTTTAAGTAATATTGTTTATTTGGTGTATTTTTCTATTTAACTGGACTTATTGCTAGTTGCGTGCTATGTACCTACGCACCTTAGTCACAATTCAGAGTTTCGGGTCTAGAAATCAGTTCTAGCCCAACAATAGGAAAGAAAGAAAAAAATAATTAATTACTCATTTTATATAATAAGGCCATAGTAGACAAATAAATCAGACAGTGGTTTGATAAAATCTACATATTTAGTTAATAACAGAGTGAACTATAAAAGTTGAATAACCATTTATTATACTCCTCAGTTGTGAGAAATTTGGCAAATCAAGCTTATACCGCGTGCTATTCTTTATCATAGTGTTGTAATAAGCACTGTATAATCGGTAGTTAGCTTGTCGAGCCAATTGTATCATTGTGAAAATATGTTGAATAAATGTTGTCGCCTTGGTTATTGATAATGGATCTGAAATGTGTAAAACTAGATTTTTAGGGAATGTTGCTCCACGACATTAATGAATTATGGTTAGTATGGGTCAAAAAGATAGCCAGAAGAATATCCAGTTTATGAAAGTTATGCGTTTCCTCATGCAATTTGGAATTGACTGGAGAGATTATTTGATGAAAATACTGACAGAAAGAGTTTTCAGTTTTACAACTATTGTCATAAGAGAAATTGTTCGTGATATTAAAAACTGCTTATTTTTAATTTTAAGCCATAAATGCAAACTGCTGCTCTTTCATCATCCCCTGAAAAAGTTATCAACCGCCAGCTGGTCAAGTTACTACCATTGGAAATGAAAGATTCAGATGTCTAGAATTTTTGTTCCAGCCATCATTCTTGAACATGGAAACTCCTGGTATTCTGGAGACGACTTATAACAGAATAATAAAATACGATGTAGACATTCGTAAAGATTTATATGAACCAATAAAGTCTTATCAGGTGGTTTCCCAATGTATCCTGGTATTGTTGATCTTATGCAAGAAGACAAATCAGCTTTGGCTACACTGACAATGAAAATTAAACAGGTTTATTTGGAAATTTACATTAATAAATCATCGGATAAATCTGAAGGATCATTAAATCCATTAATAATTATATTGGTATTTTCGTCATATTAAATGTTTTAAATAAATTCCCTTGAGATAATTTGAGATATGGAGGATAACTTTGATTTAAAAGTCAAAAAAGAAGCTATCACTTTGAATCGTGAAGGAATGACCATGTTTGACATTGCTGTAAAACTAAAGGTTCCTACTCCATTATTAGTAAAGTGGTTCAAAAATAGTACTAGAATAATGAAACAGACTAGAAATCATAAAAAACGTGTTAAACCAAAGTTTAATATGGAAAGTGAAGGCGGAAGGGAACTTGAAAAATTAAAAAATATTGTAATAAAAGATCAAGCAAAAAATTTCCAGGTCGCTGAGGTAGACCTTGATGATTCCTTAGAAATGCCACCTTGTGTTCCAGTTGTCGAACCCCCTCCTGTAGATCCTGATCTTCCAATGATATATCCAATAAGAATTGTTAATGAACCTGTTATAAGAGAATTTCATAAATTTTCGGAAGAAAACCCATTTCTATTTGAATATGATAAACCTTATACAGAAAAAATGAATATTGGAGGTAGGCAAAAGATAGTTTCGGGTATAGTTCCAAGGATCAAAGAAAAATTGTATTTATCACCAGATGAACTATTTGGTCCAGAATACTCTACAATAAAAGAACATTTTAATTCACCTGAAAGGAAGCCTCAGATAGTTCAACCAAATGCGTGTCTAAGAGAACTACGAAAGGTTAGAAAAGACCCAGTTTATTGCAAACCACCAAAAAGAAAACCAACGAAAGAACCAGTTTCCTGCAAACGCCAGAGAAAAAATCCAAAGAAGAATCAAGTTTCTTATGATCAAGTTTCTTACGATCAAGAAGAAATGCAAATTGGTGAGAACTGCATGGCAGACACATATCTGGAAATGCTAAAAGAAATAGAAGATGAACTGGGAGTTTTATCATCTCTTTCCGACGAACCATCTTTTTAATTTATAATAGAATGGAAAAATTATTTTTATTGAGATAATTTTATTTTACAAAAAAACCTGTGCAAATAAATAATATCTTATTAAATAAAATATTTTTAAATCAAAAAAAATTTATTCAATTTAAAATTAAATTAAAGTTTGAAAAAAAAATTAAATTTTTTTTTTCATGAAAAACATGAGAGGAGGTCGTGAACAAAATGTTCATTATAAAAATTCACCTACCGACATCTGGTCGAAATATCTCCTTTATATAAATTTATTATGGAGACAACGGAACACTCGTATGGACATTCAATAGACGTTTCGATAGACCACATTTTGGTGAACGAATTTTCGTAGTAGTGTCGTATAGGAAATGTTTGTAGACAAATTGTGATGATTTCAGATTGTTCTTTTTTCTCCAAAAGGAATAGTCAAAAATATCAAATTTTCCCTATATACTATATAGGGAAAATATTAAAAGACTTTTATTATAAGAAATGTTTTCACTGAAACTTGCCAGTATTATCGTAAATTATCCACATAGTCACAATTTACAACCCATGCTATTTAAAAACAATCAAAACATAAATGTTCACATTATATTGATTTTTGCATCCAATGATTTTATCAACAAAAATTTACAAATTCCATGGTAATAAGAATTATTGAAATTTTTTAATAAAATTTAAAATTCAAACATACATATATTTGTTGGGGTTAGTACAAAACGCCATTTGGTCGAAGAAAAAAAGAGAAGTCCAGAAATCAGGAGATCAGTGATTAGTATATTCGAGCTCGAGAACATTATAGACCAAAGGCTTTGACCCATATTAGTGAACACAATAAGAATAAAATAAGCGTGTCTGATTTTAAAATTTTATTAAAAAATGTCGACGTTATTGATAAATTCATTGATTACGAAAATTAATGTGCAGAATGCAGTGGATACTTGTGTTTCAAATGTTTTTAAATATTTTTTTGTATATTGTATGTATTGATTGTTGTTTGTTAAATTATTAATTAATAAAACTTTTTAAATTATTAAATTAAATTATAAATGTTAAAAGATTTTTTTAAAAATAATATATAATTTTAGTAATGATTTTTAAAAAATGAAATGTTTTTATTAAATAATAAAAATTTTTGATATAATTAATAAAATTAATAAATTTGTTTAAAATCCTTAATTTATCTAGTTATTATATCCCACCTGATGAAAGAGAGGAAAAGAATGTTTGATTGGTGTTTTCTTATAATTAAAATTATAATTATAATTATAATTATTATTATTATTATTATTATTATTATTATTATTATTATTATTATTATTATTATTATTATTATTATTATTATTATTATTATTATTATTATTATTATTATTATTTTCATATATAGTTTATTATATATAATCAGAGTTATTATCTTAAAAAAACAATAGTCATTCATAATATAACGTATTTATTTTAGAAATTATTATTTTCGATAAAAAACATCCTCTCCATTACTTTGGGTACCATACAAAATTTATCATTTTACTAATGATTCTTCTGAATCGCATAATATGGTTAATTAGCAAATTTTATAATATAAAATGAAAATAAAATGAACAAGTTAATCTATTTACAAACTATGAATAAACAAATTAATGAAAAAAAATACATATTTACTGTCCTAATTGCAAATCATGACGATACATAAATGCGATAATAAATATTTAGAACGTAATTATAATCTGACCTTTTTGATAATTGATAATTTTTTAATTTGTATTTCATTGCTCACTGTATTTAACTAATATCATTTTTGGTGACAGGAATGTCCTCATTATTTCGGATATTCTTTGCCATAATTGGTATTCTATTCTCCCATTTCTATACGTTTCAGTTCTCATCTATTCCACCACAGATATTTCTAGACAAATACGGATATTTTCATAATGAAAGCTTGTACAACAAGGTTTATGCTAAATACACTGGAGATATTTATATTGCTGGTCTCTTTTCGATACACCATATGGAACCAGATGGTTTATGTCGTGGTCTGATAGATCAAGATGGTTTGCAAGTTCTTGCAGCCACAATTTACGGAATCAAAATTATAGAAAAAATGGATATTCTTCCGTTGAAGTTAGGGCTGCTTGCCATTGATACATGTCAAAGTATTGAATATGTTATGGATCAAAGTAAAACATTTCTACAATTCAAGATGAGCAATATCGCTAATAGTTATACATGCTCTTCCGGAGATATACCTCAACCAAGAGAAGAATTGGAAAACTTTCAAAATGTTTTTGGAGTGTTTGGTGCTGGAAACAGTGACGTTAGTATAGAAGTATCAAAATATCTTAGATTAGTCAATCTTCCTCAAGTAATAATAATAATAATAATAATAATAATAATAATAATAATAATAATAATAATAATAATAATAATAATAATAATAATAATAATAATAATAATAATAATAATAATAATAATAATAATAATAATAATAATAATAATAATAATAATAATAATAATAATAATAATAAAAATAATAATAATAATAATAATAATAATAATAATAATAATAATAATAATAATAATAATAATAATAATAATAATAATAATAATAATAATAATAATAATAATAATAATAATAATAATAATAATAATAATAATAATAATAACACTTATAAATCTTTAAATCTTTACCTAAAAATGATTTTGGAGTTATTTTTGACCTCATTCCAAAAAGTTTAATTTTAAATTTATAATTTCAACTATCTATCAAATTTATTCTTATTAACACAAATAAAATTGTTGGGGTTCTTAAATTTAAAATTTCCAAATAATTAATAAAGGAATATTGAAAATTGAAAATCATGAAATCATGAAATTAAAATTTGAAAGAGTCAGCTGTAAATGAGATGATTGGAAAAATCATAGCGAGAACGGGTAAATCAGAATTTGTTCAGAAATGGTCGAAATGCAAGAAAAGGTGCAAAAACAGAAAATCGTTAATTAATTAATTAATTGATTAAATAAGGAAAACCCGAGTTAAGTAAACATAAAGAAAAGTAAACAAAGTGGATTCTGGAAAACTTTTACCATGGTAGCATGAATAATGGGAAAACGGGAAACAGATTATCGCAAGGGTGACACACGGTGGGATAATTAATTTTTTCTTTTAAAGGAGAAAAGATGAAAAAGCCCGCCACACAAAGATTGTCAAAAGTAGACGATCTAGTTAAAACGCCAATAATGAATGCGATTATTTCAACTATATAAAGGAACTCAAACTTAGAAGCAATCAGCATTTTTCCTCAGGTAAGGACGAACGATTTGACAGTAGGATAAAAAGGAAAATTTAAGTCAGAAGATAGAATTAACGGAAAGGAAAATAAAAATTCAATTTAAGTCAAAGCAGTAAATAAAAGAAGTGATTATTGTTGAAGAACGTGCAGAACCAAATCGGTTACAGCGACTTATTGAATAGTTAGAATAGGCATTTTATTCCAATATTCGGAGTTTTGTAAATTGTAGATTATTCGAATTCGATTAAAAATATGCGTTGAGTGTTGTTTATCTAATTGCTTTTACAGAATTCGTGGAGTCAGAAACACCGACTTTGATATTTATTTAATTAAAAACTCAACAAAATGATAACTAGATTATATACAATTTTTATTTTTTTTATGGGGTAATCAAATATTTTCAAAACCCTAACTTGCTTTGGTGACATTTTTGACCATTTTGAAATTTTCTGAAGTTTTAATCAACATTATCTTTTCATTTGCCAACTTTCTATTCTTTGCATATTTTCTAGGGATATTTTGTGCGGTTGTCTTCTGTAGTCGAATACCATTGTTAATTTATTATTGAAACCATACAGCACTAATAATATCACAAAAAATTTTATTGTTTCCACTTTTAAAGAAACTGATGCAATATTCGGACATTCTTATTTGGATATTTATTTATTTAGATATTTTATTCTTATTAAGTCGAATTAATTTAAAGGTTTTTATTGGAATCTTGCATTTTAAAAATTTAAAAAACTTAAATTTCAATTCAATGCAAATTATTTTGCATTCAAACAAATATTCAATCGAATAATTAGAAAAAATATTCAAAATATTCATAATTTTGAAATAATTTTTCTCTAAATTAGAGATTTTTGTTTTATTCTTTCAAATACTGAGATTCATTTTATGGTTTTAACAAGAGTTTGGGTGGTACTATAGCGTGTGTTCTACCTATAAATATTATATTTTAATTTTTTCTCCTGGAAGAACTTTGTAGCTATTCCTTTATATGGTTAAATAAGATGTTAAAACTCTTTCATGAACACCATGGTAATTATTTAATGAAAGCAATACCTAGGAAATGCTAATGTTTGCTTAAAAATTGAAAAATAGTTTTGTATAGAGAAATAATATTTATAAGTAGTATATATAATTAGTATATATAAGTAGTATATTGTTACCGAATTTTGTATTAAAAGAAAGAATTTTAGTTGAAAGTTTTATTTTTTGACATATCTACAAACTTGAGTTTATGTGAACAACCTTGCTATAACTCATCAGTATAGTCTCTACAAATTCACGCCTCAATTATTCGCATTTTATTTTATTGAGGGCCTCACAAATTCACAATTTTTTTTGAGTATTTCATTTCATATTGGATATAATATAATGTTTTCACTAATTAAATGAACACTTAAGCCTTGCATATTTTTAAACTTCATATACAAATATCATAAATGACCTTGATGTGTTCATTATTTTTACTTCAAATCTATTTTAAGGAAAGGGTAACTTTAGTTATAGTAACATATCTTTTGGAAATTTTATTATTTATGTATAGAAAAATATGTAAATTTAAGAAGCACAATTATAGATCTTTATGAATTTTTGTACAATTTAACTAATTGGGTGAAATGAATTAAGTAAAAATTGTGCTGTATAACCCCCCCCCTCCCCCTCGTCTCATTATAGTTGTTTCTTATTATACTAACTTTCTGTTATTAATAAATATTCTACTGAGAGTCTCACACCTGTACAAATTTATCTGGGTATTTTTCATTTCATTATCATATTAATATGATGATAAAGGTCGACAATGTAATATCACTTAGATTACAGCACATGCCAAATGCAATTATTAACAGTAATAATGTTTTAATAAAAATCTTCGATTATAACAAAACCGAGATAAGCATTAAATATTTTCAAAAAATATGACATTTATCCATTTCAAAGATACCTATATTCAAGGGTTTTGGAGATAAAATGCTTGTCATATTATTATTATTATTATTATTATTATTATTATTATTATTATTATTATTATTATTATTATTATTATTATTATTATTATTATTATTATTATTATTATTAATAATAATATTATTAACTAATGACTTCCTGGTAGCAGCATTAATTAAATTTTAAACAAGTAAATGATAATATAAGCCTTTTGGTGCGAAGTATATATTTAATAAAATGAAATAAGTTTTGATTATAACAATAATCCTTGACGATTTCTGAGAATTTAGCCTATTCATTTATTAATTTTTTTTTGATTTTCTTTTTTCTTTTAATTTTTTCTCTCTTTTGATTGGATGAAATAAATAAAATAAATCAAAATAAACTAACTATTAGTTTAAAAATAATATAAATAACTAGATCAAATTTTAACGAAGTAAACTTTTAAGAACCATTACAAATAAAAGTTAAAATATAAAAATGTTTAAAAATTTTTAAATTGCGTATATAAATGGCTATTAAAATATATTTTATAATATTTTTTATTAAAAAAATTAAGAACTAGTTATAACAGTTGTAAAAACTTAGAAATTTTATATTTTTTATTTGGAAATTTAGAGTGAATTTAATTTTGAATTGTTGAAAAACAATTTTTTTGATTTATCTTATTTTGAAATAGTGAGAAGAGAGAAATTGAAAATAAAAGAGAAGGATTTGAAAATTGAAGCAGCTAAATTCCATGAAATTGATATATATATATTTATAGTTGAAAGGTTTTTCATTGTATTAAATATATACTTCGCAGCAAAAGGCTTATTTTATCATTTCATTTTTTAATATTATTATTATTATCCTAAAAATAAATAAATTAATGATAAAGTAAATGAGCAAAGCATACCTGTAAAGTGGTAATCAACAATAAAAACAGGTAGGTGAGTGAAACAATAACGCAAAATATTATTATTATTATTATTATTATTATTATTATTATTATTATTATTATTATTATTATTATTATTATTACTATTATTATTATTATTATTATTATTATTATTATTATTATTATTATTATTATTATTATTATTATTATTATTATTATTATTATTATTATTATTATTATTATTATTATTATTATTATTATTATTATTATTATTATTATTATTATTATTATTATTTGTTTTCTGCAAATATTAATACCCAGAAGAAGAACTTCAAAAATGTATTTATTGACGACTTTTGAAACATAATCCAACACAACTGTTATCATTTCAAGAACATCACTAGTTACATTTATCACCGGAGACAAATCAGGGTTTATTAAATCCAAAGCGTATCTTTCAGATTCATGAGCAATTCTTTGCACTTCAATAGGGACAAATATAGCTCCATTACTTTTAGTTTTGTCCAATAGTTCATATTTCATATCACATAAATAATCTTCATTTTGTTTTCCAATCGAAATATTACTTTGATCTTTGCTTTGTGAACTTGTAGACTTATCTTTCATTGTGATATTAGGCAGTGGGATGCTTATTGAATACTTGGATAACGGCTCTGATTCTTTAAGATTTTCTAAATCTTGGATAATACTAGAAAATATACAAGAGTTTTTCATTTTAAAATTGTCAGATTTGGTGAAATCAAATGAAAATTTGTCATTGAACATATTTCGAATGTCTACTTTATATTTGTAAGAATATATATCATCATCATGTATCAGTTCCTTTCTTCAATGGAATTAACAAATAAAGATTTTGTCAGATCATCACAATGACAATCCACAAATGAATTTGTAACATGAATGTCTCTGCTGTCGGTATATCCCAAAAGAGTACCAATGACACAAAAATTTACGTCAGACCTTCTTTCAATTGCATCAGTTATTGAGAATAGAGCCACTAGATGAATATTAATTTTAACCACACTTTCATTTTTAACCAAGGAACTTCATTTTTTCGAAAAACTCCCTTTTAAACAAATCTACTCGAACATTCTAAAACCATTTCTACAAAAAATCAAAATAACATTCTTAATCCAAAACCTACCAATTCTTCGCGTCTGTGTGCGCACATCAATTTGACAACAATTCCGCTAACAGACGCATCAAAAACCAAAACAAACACCACCAGTCAGAGGTAGATGTCATTCCTCCTCTGACTGGTCGAAACAATTATAATAATAAAAAATTTAGTAAAACAATTAAAATAACTGAAAAGAATTCAATGAGACTCATAGATTTTTGTAATGACGACATCGAAAAAAAGTTAAATATACTTGGCCATGACAAAAATGTGTTCTGAAAAATAAACACCGACATAGTCTTGTACTTTGTGAATGGTCATAGTAAACGCCAATATTACTGGAAATTGAAGACGTTTTATTTTAAATGGCATACTTGTACAGTATTGGCAATGAAGTTTCTCACACCATAATTTTAAATTAATTTTCAACCCAAATGAATAACATTTTCAGTTTCAATCGTCGCCTTGACAAGAAATAATTTAGATACCATTTTTTGAAAATTTCCTCTATCAGCAAATTTGGTACACATTTCACATATTTTACTAACTTCAATCCAGATTTTCATGGCTATCTTAATGAGTTCACGAGGACTGCTTACACCACGAGAGTGTACTTTCTTCTTGAGTACGCCACATATATTCTCAATGGGATTCAGATATGTGGAAGGGGCTCGCCAATCAAGTACATATGTGCCATGATGACCCGTTCAGTGTGACAATGTATCAACGGTTTTGTAGGAAATACAAGTTGTTGCCAAGGCACACTAATCTTAAACCTGAATGTATGCCTGAGCATTCATAGTTTCATTGCAAACATAAATAATTTGCAATAAAAATCATATAATAACTGCATTTTAAGTTATCATACAACGAATACTTTTAATAAATTTTAACTTGTTCAAATCATCCATGCCCAAATTCAAATGAAATAGAGCCCATACCAGCCTTTCCGTTGTGTTTTTGTCAGTGCAGGCTTCTTTTGTTGGATGTAGGAAACTAGATCTGATTTAAAACGGATGTTTCTCACCCGTCTAGTTGATATATTCACAGCAGCAAGATTTATATATTTGTATTTCAGGAGAGCTATCTAAGGGATATTTTATAGCCTCCCTTACAATGACGCATTCATCAGCAAAAGTGATCTTCTGTCGACCACCACAATGTTCCTTGTGTTGAGGATATCTAAAAAACAAATTATAAATAAATAGATAAAATTACCTGGGGGAAGATCGCCATGACAAACGGGAAGATCTGTGGGAACTCAGAAAAGAAAACTAAGTAAAAAGAAATTAAAAATGAGAAAGATAAATCATAAAAAAGAAAACAAACAAGAAATTAAAACATAGGTCATTGTTAATTAAGAAATACAAATGAAGGTGGAATTTCAAATTCCAGGAAAACAAAAAATGGGAAAAAGCCGTATCTTGACAACTTGTCAAAGATAACGAATTGCCGGGAGAAGGCGGCTTAACAAAAAAGGGAAAAGGAAAAATATCTCGACATCTGTCAGAGATAAGGTTGACGTAGCGGGGAACACAGAAGAAAATGAAAATGGGAAAACAGAATCTGTTGCCACAAATAAAATGACTATATAAAGGAAAACTGGTGGACACAAATTCAGACAATTTGAGAGACAAGAATAGAGACGAATTTGGAGACAAACTCGGGAGATAAAATTATTGGGAAAATTTAGACAACGTCGGACGAAACGTTATTGGAGAAACGATTTGTGAAAAATAATTGTAAAGAAAACTATTGTGAAGAATAATTATTGAAAAAGATTTGAAGAAAAGAATTAGTTAAAAATAAAACGAAAAGAAGTTACTTGAGTATTTAAATAAAATTGTGAAGAAGATCAAAGAAAACAACCAGCTCAAAGTCCCAGTTAATAAACCAATCAGTAATTTGTGATCTTTTAATCCGGTGTTATACGCAAGTGCTATTCCTCACCGAGTGTTGTAATAAGCATTGTATATTCACCAAGCAGAGTTTTGTATTGATTGTCAGTGTAAAGTGAAAGTTTATTTGTGATTATCAATAAAGATTTCTGTTGTCAAGTGTTGTTTGTAGATCAGTCAAAGACACGCTTGGATTCAGTGTAACATTTATATTTATCACCAACTCAATAACTCAACACTTGTAACGAGACACTATTGATGAACTTAAATGATATAAGCGTGAAATTTTACCAACAGTTTTATTAAAAATATTCAAACGCCTAGCAATTTCACGGTTAGACAGGGTTGTGTGCTACCTCAGAGTTACAATTTAATACATTATTTGCAGCAAAAGGCTTAAATTATCACTTTATTGTTTTAACTAATAATAATATTAATAATAATAATAATAATAATAATAATAATAATAATAATAATAATAATAATAATAATAATAATAATAATAATCCTTTTATATTTTAGCTGAGTTTTTTTTCGACAAGTACCCTTCTCAGTGATCAGTTGAAATTTCCAACATTTTTCCGCACCATCCCCAGTGATGAAAACATGATAAAAGTTATTGTAAATTTATTAAAGTAAGAAACTTTATGAACGGTTTGAAATCATATATTTCATTTATTCATTATTTAAGTAATTATAAACTCTTTGAAAATATTCCTCAATTTATTTGACATTTAGGCAAGATTTGAATGTCCTAAATAAAATAAACTTATTCTAGAAACTTTGATCTTTCCAAATATCTTCACCTTATTCTTTTTATGTCAATTCTTAAAATTAAATAAATCTGATTTATCTGACAATAAATTGTTTTAATATATAAAATAATGCTTTTTGTTTCCATTAGCATAAACACAAATTGACCCAAATATTTTTATACAATCTCAATATTTAAATGTTTTATTATAAGTTTGCCTTGCATTAATTATACTAAATGAATTATTAAATTTGTTTAATTGATATCTTAATATTATTTTTTACCCACCCACTTTGAACCTTACAAATTAATAATTTTTTTCCATTTAAATTAATTTTTTGTTTATTTTTGACAGACGTTATAAGTGGAATTATCTTCTCATCATCAACGACAAAAGTGATTACTCTCAACAACTGACCAAGTTATTTAATGATAACATTGATGCAGATAAACAATTTCAATTATGCGTTGCTGGAACATTTACAATCGGTATAAATAAAAAGAGGGGATTCGTTAAATGGCTTAATGAAAAAGGTTCTTTAAATTACCAATTATTTCTTATTTGTGCAGTTAATTAATCGAAATTAATAATAATAATAATAATAATAATAATAATAATAATAATAATAATAATAATAATAATAATAATAATAATAATGTTGAGGTCTGTAAATTAAAATGAAATTTAGGCTAATAAGTGAAGAGAAAAGACAAATAAAAGCGGGATCATGCACAGAATTGATAGTAGAGGAAAATGTGATGGAAGCAGTATTAGAAAATGCCAAAAGCAATTACGAAAGGCATGAATCCGGAAATTCGAAAAAAATTAATAAATTGTAAAATCATCAAAATCGAATTGGGAAAACGGGACAGGCATAGATTAGCTAATGGTCAACAAAATGATGGTTAGGGATTTATCAGAAAATGGTTAGGAAGGGTCGAAAAGCATTCAAATGTAAGAAAACAGAAAACGTTAATTAATTAATTAATTGGCTAATAGAAAACCCGAGCTAATGGGAAACCCGAGCCAATGGAGAACCCGAGATATGAAGGAAACCCGAGCTGGGTAAACAAGAAGAAAAGCAAACAGAAGAAAGATTTGGCCCATTAGCTTGACACAATGATTAATTGGAAAAGAGCAAGGAGAAGATAGTGCATGTAGAAAGGCCGGAAGGGCCATTAATTATCTTGGTTCATTGGACCATTATGGGTGACAGCCGAAGCAGATACGTGGAAGCAAATGTCAAGTGAAAGATTGGCTCGGCAATAACCATTTGTCATACCGATTTCGAGGAGTATATAAGGAAAGGGAAAATCAGAGAAAATCGGCATTTTGCCTCAGCTAGGGTTAGAAGAAACCGAGTTAAGAATAGGCAAAACGAACTAAGGAGAGTAGGGTAAAGAAGAAATAGAATAGGAATACGAAAAGGTGAAAAGAATCAAATCAAACCGAAACAGAGGAAAACGTGGGTCAAGAGAGTCTAACGGAATAAAAGGTGAATATTATCTATTTGCAAAGCATCAACGCCGAGCGGAGAATCGGTCAAACGTAACTCTGATTATTAATTGTAAAGTGGTGAGAAAGGATTGTAAATTTTATTATTTCAATATACGTTGGGTCGTTATTGTTTTGATTTAAAGGACACGAGGAGTCAGAGGGAACCGACCTTAAGTAATCTAAAACCCAACAATAATAATAATAATAATAATAATAATAATAATAATAATAATAATAATAATAATAATAATAATAATAATAATAATAATAATAATAATAATAATAATAATAATAATAATAATAATAATAATAATAATAATAATAATAATAATAATAATAATAACAATAAGTATAAAGTGATGATTCCTTGGTAGCAGCATTTATTATTTTAAACGATAAAGTGATAATTTAAGCCTTTTGCTGCAAATAATGTATTTAGTGAAAATATTTTCGACTATAAGATAGTCCTTGTCAATCAATAAAGTGATGATTTCTTGGTAGCAGTAATAATTAAACAATTAAATGATAATTTAAGCTTTTTGCTGTGAATAATATATTCAATAAAATGAAAAAATTTCAACTATAAAATAGTCCTTTTCAAATCAAAATGATGATTTCAATGATCTCTTCTTTAGTGTTGATTGTTAGCCGTCTGTTTATGATGAGAATTGCTTCTTTAAATCTGACATTTTTTTAGATGTTTTCATTGACTAAGATTTTAATTGAAATAATTTTTTTCCTTCCTTGGTTGACATTGTTGGAGATGTATTTATACTGAGGATTTTCCACCAGTATCTATATGTTCTTTAACTCTTTGGTGCAAGGTCCTGAGTGTACTTCGAATGTATATTTCCTTGCATACATTGGATGTAATGCAAACGACAATGTTTTTTCTAAAGCACATATCTTTCGGTGTTTGACAGTTTTCTATTGTGCAATTGTTTTTTTTTGTGCTGTTTACCAGTGCTATACGAATTGGAAGACCTGTGCGTTTAAGTTCTTTCAGGATCTTGAAGTCGAGTATGTCACTGATGAATGAGATAAGTAGTGTGTTTATATCCCTAACGACCACAAGCCTCCCACTGTTTTCATGTTTTATACCTATTTTTCCCCCATAAACGTAAAAAAACACTTAAAACCCCTAAAAACCTATATCTTTTAATTTCTTTATTCTGAAGACATTTTGGTTTCAAAATAAAGACCTAAAAAAAACAACAAAAATATTAAAAAAACAACAAAAATATTAATAAAACGGGGAAAAAAATACTGATAAAACTATGAAAAACGTTTGTCGGCTTGCGGTCGTTAGGGATATAAACACACTACTTGAGGATGTCAACTAGCAAGTTGCTATTTGACTAATTTATAATTTTATAAATCTTAATCTTGAAGAATAAAAAATTTTATGAAATAGTAAAACTGCTCTGAGAGGACAGTGGTATTTTTTTTTCCCCACTGTCCTCTCAACAGTTTTTTTTGATCCGGATCATTTTTTTTTTTTTTTTATTTTAACCTCTTTCGTTTATCAAATCTCTTCCAATATACAAGCTGGCCAGACTTATATATCAGAATCAATTCGATAATAGCAGCACACCTTATTATTCGCTTCTCGCTCACGAAGTCGATTTCATCGGCGTTTTAAGTGTGCTGCTCGAAAGTACAAATGAATTCGAAAGCGAATCCGAAAGAGGTCCGAAAACAACCAAGAAATAAATGTGCACATTATAGAATCGATCCGGGGGTGTTCGAAAGACTGGTGGCGATAATTACCGGTTCGCCACCATCACCCGTTTCAATATTTTTTTTTCATATTTATGTTTAAAAATTAATTAATTAATAAATAAATAAAATAAACAAGATTTATTTCCTAAGATACCCACACTATATATTTTTTTAATATTTATTTTCAAAAATTATTTTCAATATTATTTTCAAATTTTTAATATTATTTTATGTTGAAAAAAAAACTAACCTCAGACGTGATTTGAACCGCTAGCATTTGAACCACAATGCCAGTCTATTCGCACCGCGCTATCGGAGTTCGGATTTTTGTCATTTTTTAAATTTTTAATTAATAAAAAAATAAAATAAAATAAATAAAATAAAATAAAAATAAATAAAATAAAATATAAATCTAAGATACCCACACCATTTTCAATATTATTTTCAAATTTTTAATATTATTTTATGTTAAAAAAAAACTAACCGTAGTTAGGATTTGAACCGCTATCCATTTGAACCACTGTGCCAGTCTAGCCCACTGCGCTATCGGAGTTCGGATTTTTATCATTTTTTAAATTTTTATTATAAAAATGAATAATATAAATCTTAAAATTCAAGAAAAAAATAAATTAAATCTTGATTATAATAAAGAATTTACTCATGAAATCAAGAAAAATGATATGTTAAAAATCTCGCCAACTTCAGGATCTATTGCAAACTTAAATCGTAGGGGTGATATAGTTTTTCAATCTCTTCAAACATCAAACCCAATAGATATTTGTAATGCCAAATTATATTATAAAATTGAATTAGAAATTGAAGCAAACAAAGATATAACCCTAGAAAACAATTTCTTTCCAAATTTATTCTCCAACATGAGATTAAAACTAGGATCATCAGAAATTGAAACTGTTTTACATCCAGGAGTATATTCTACAATGTTAAATTTTATTTTGACTGGTTGTGATTATAAAAATGAATATGGTGAATTAACAGGTTGGATTCCTGATGTTAATAAAGGAGATTTAGATAAAGATGGTTTAGATATAAATTATGCTTACTATAAAAGAGCTGAACTTTATAAGTTGAAAAAATTTGAAGGTTATTTTGAATTAAAACACTTGTTCGGATTCCTTCAAAACTATAACCGGGTGCTCCATAATGTTTTTATAGAACTCATCTGTAATAGAGTAGAAGGTGATAAAAGATTGTTCTATGGAGCTGCAGATACAAAAGCTAAATTAAAATTATCAACACTTGAATTGCATATACCTGAATGGACATTAAATCCACATTCTGAAATCAAACTCCTTGAAAGATTAAATTCCAACAAATCTATAAATGTAAATTATTTAAATCGAATCTGTAGTGAATTTAGTATGACAGAGGGTTCAACATATTCTATAAAGGTAGCAAATTTAGCATACCGACCAAGATATATCTTGATTGGATTCAAAGAAACAGATTCATCTTTCCAAAAAAATAACCATCTATTTATTCAAAAGATTGGAGATGATAATATAAAAACAATTCAAATTCAATTAAATAGTTCTTATTATCCAATAAATAGAATGGAATTTAATATTGAAAATAATGAAAACATATTCCCATATCTAAATTATATTGAAACATGTTATGATTTCAAAGTTGAACCGCAATTAAGTTTAGAAGATTTCAAAAATTTATATTCTATATTTTGTATAAATGTATCAGACCAAGATGATCGCCTAGCTATAAATAATGTTGATGTTACACTTCATATAACAAAGGATTCTAATTTTAAAGCTAAAGTATATACATTAATATTAGAAGAAAAGAAAATAGAAATGAAATTATATGGTGGAAAGATTTCAATTATTGAAAATGTTAGGGGAGATTCTTCATAAGTAGATTCCCCCATAAAAAAACTTTTAAAATGAGTAAATATTGGACATGTGAAAGTTGTAATTGTCAAGTTACAAGACATCACAAAGCAAGTCATCTCAAAACTAAAAAACATACGAGAGTTGATATTACAGGAGGACGACCTACAATCTTCAAAAACAACATCTACAATATTAAAACCTTTTACTACAGAAAAATATCCAGGTGAAAGACATTTATTCCGTCACAATTATACTGGACCAGGAACAAGATTAGATATTAGATTAGATGAAAATAATAATCCTAAACAAGGAGAAGAACCAATAAATAGAATTGATCAAGCAGCTTTAAAACATGACATTGCTTACAACTCTGAAGATCTTAGAGATAGACATGTTGCTGATGTGAATTTAATACATGATTTAAATAATATACAAAATCCATCAAGCAAGGAAAAGATTCAAAGAGCTCTAGTTAAATTAGCAATGAAAGGTAAGATTTTCATAGGAGCAGGACTTCCTAGAAAAGCAAAAGATGTTACTAATAAAAGGATTATTGAACAAGCAGACGCTGAAAGATCCCTTGAGAATCAACTCTTTGAGAATAAACCCTTACAAACCCCAACAGAATCACAAATAAAATATGCCAACGAATTACACCATGAATTTAGAAAAAATAAAAAATATTTAAAAGTTCAAGTACATGAAAAAGATCAAACATGGTCTGCTGATTTAGTCTTTATGCCCAAATCATCAGACCCTGAAAAATATAAAATAATTTTAACAGTAATAGATTTATATACAAGATTTGCTTTTGCAAGGTGTTTAGAAAATAAAACAGGATATTCAATTACAGAAGCATTTGAAAATATATTTGAAGAATATCAAAGAATTCCAAAATATTTATGGTGTGATAAAGGAACAGAATTTTATAACAAAGTTTTTACAAAGTTTTTAAATGAAAATGATATTAAATTATATTCAACAGAAAACGAAGGAAAAGCAGTTGTGGTTGAAAGATTAAATAGAACATTAAAAAATAAAATGTGGAAATATTTTACTGCTATTGGAAAACAAAAATGGAACAATGAATTGTTACAAAAGATTGTAAATGAATATAATAATGATGTACATAGTTCTATAAAATCAACACCTTTAAATGCTTCCATGAAGCCTGAAACCATTAAAGTGGTAAATATTGAAAATGATGTTATTGTTGATACAACCCCTATAAAACCAAAGTTTAAAATTGGTGACCGAGTAAGAATATTTAAATATAAAAATAAATTTGAAAAAGGATTCACAGCAAAATGGACAAATGAAATTTTTATTATAAATAAAATACATTATACAACTCCAATAACATATAGCATCATTGATTTAAATAATGAAAAAATATTAGGTAGATTTTATAATAATGAACTACAGAAAACAGATTTTTAAGTCGACAAGCCCTAAAACAAACTTTTCCATATTTCAGCTTCTTCTCTATCCAAATAAATATAATTATATTTTTCTTTCCAATGATTATCAACAAACATATCAAACATATTCTTATCAGGTTCAACATTTGAAAATAAATCATTATAAATCATATTCTTATCACGGCGATCTAATTTAAAAAATATAAAACAATTAGAATTATTTCTTATAGAGTTTTTATCTAAAGCATAATATGTTTGAGATATATAAATAACATTACAATTATTATGTTGACCTCGTGTAAAGTAACTCTTTTGAATCTCTTGATTTTTCATATTAACAACATCATCAAATATAACTAGATTCTTTTTATCTTTAGGAAGTAAATCACAATGTAAAACATCTTCAGGTTTATTAGAGAATAAGATCTGGATTCCATCCCCTATATAATCATTTTTATTACTAATATCTGATTCTAAAATCTTTTCCTTGTACCAATCAACCATATCACAAGGATGAAAAACCTCTTCCGGATATGTATGTTGATTTTTAAAAATATCAATTATAGCTTTTTTAGTTAATTTATTTTCAAATCCACATTTCAAAAGTTGTAATTCCGGTTGGTTAATGGTTGTAGAATAAAAGATTAAATTATTATAATCCAAAAAACCATCTTCTAATAACATTCTCATAAGAAGAACATTCTTTCCACATCCAGAAGATCCAATAATTAAGCATCTAAAATTATCAGGAAATACTTTATTATTAAATTTAGATTTATGTCTATTTAAAATTGGTTTCCAAGTATCCATTTTTATTTATTATAAAATGACAACACAAAACCCTACAGAGGAATCTTTGCAAGAATTAATAAATTCAAATAAAAATAAATCAGTAGTAATCTCTGGTAAAAAATATTTTATTGGAAAACATGTAAAAGAACAAGTTAAAGAAAAACTAAAGGAAGGAGGGATTCTTCCTCTGGCGGCTTTAATACCTGCAATCATTGCCGGACTATCAGGTGCTGCTGGAATAGCTGGAGGAATTGCAACTAAAGTTCAAAAAGCTAAAGAATCTCAAAAGACAGACCTAGAAAAAGAAAAACTACAAACTGAAATCGAGAAAATGAAGGGAGGGAAAGGTCTTTATCTTGATCCTTATAAAGGTCGTGGTTTAAATGATTTTTTAAAAAATCAAATTTCTACATCTGAATCTTTATCTTCAAAAGATAAAGATGATTTAAAAAAAATATGTAAATCTTTAAAAAATGGATGTCTTTGTAAAATTAAAAATGGTAAAGGTTTATACTTGAAACCCTTTCCAACGGATCCTTTACCAAAATGATACCATTTTTAATACCATTAAAATGGTATATGAAGAAAGATTAGCACTTTTAAAAAAATTACAATCAGAACAAGATAAATATAATAAAAAAGATACAATTCAACACGCTGAATCTATAATATTAAATGAGGTAATAACACAACAACAGGGGCCAACAATTAAAGCTATAAAAGAGTTGGAAGATTTCAATGAGCAAGCAAAATTTAAAGAGTTAGAAGATAAAAAACAAAAAATAAAAGAACTAGAGTGGCAGGATAAAGAAAAAGAATCCAGTGAAAACCATCCTGAAAGAAATCAAAGAAAACGCAGAAGAATTTCTAATGTGGAAGAAGAAGAAATGTTTTTAAAAACAAAACCTCTTAAAGTTGATCCTAAAATTAGAGATGATTTACCTCCTTCAATTAGACCCACATTTAATACTAATACTGAAGGATATCAAATAATAACAATTAATAAACAAAACTTTACTTATATTCAAATTCAGAAAATAAATCACGTATTCATTCACAAAATGTTTATAATAATGAATATTTAGACTTTGAATTTACAGATGATTTTTATAGATTACTTTGTGGATATTCTTCAGATGATGTTGAAGAAATTAAAAAATATTTAAATTTAATAAGATTAATAAGAGCTAGTTCTAAAGCAAAATATATTCAAGATTTAAAGAATTATTTAAATAAAAATGAAAAGGGTTATGTTGTTACAGAGGGAGAGGGATTGGATCCCATCAATCTTTTTATTGAATTAAGAAAACTATTAGCTGCAAGGAAAGCAGGACATAATAATTTAGATTCTGATATTTTAAAGATTTCTAAAGATTTGTTAAAACAAGGAATAATTTCAAAAGATAAATTTAATAAGTATACGAAGTTATAAATACGAAGTTTTCAAATACAAAATGACTCCTTCAATATTAGATTTTTTAAAAACATTTGGAATAAATGCAAAAACAAATTTTGATTTAAAAGATTATGCAAATTATTTAAATTTAAAAATTAAAATATTAATGAATGATGAATTATCAAGTCTGGAGAGTCCCCTGAATATAATAATCAATTATCAAAATTCAAATGAAAAAAGGATCTCATTGGGTTTGTATATATAAGAAATCTATCTACTTTGATTCTTTTGGGATTAAACCTACTAAAGAAGTTGAAGATTATCTCTTGAGGGGTTCTCCGATTGATTCCCCAAATGGTTATACTTTTAACTCTTTACAAGTTCAACCTTTGAATACTAAAATATGTGGTATTTTAAGTTTATATGTTTTGTATAGATTGAATAAGGGAGAGGGTGAGGGTCAGGGCCAGGGGCATACGCAGGATTTTGAATCTATAATTCAAGAAATTTATAATGATCTAGAATCTCTACTATAAGGATTTTTACTATATGAATTTACTACTAAAGAAATGGAGCTTCACAACCCTCCGGAAGATAATTTAAAAAAAATGGTAAACATAATGTCAGATAAATATTCAAGAACTTTATCTATAAATTCAAAAGAATCAGACTTTACTATAAACTTTCAAGATTCAATTAAATTAGATCAAAATTTAAATTATGAATTGGGGCTATTATGGTTTTGTGCTTATAATACTATTTTTAATATAACTAAAGATAATAATAAATTTACTATTCAAACTCGTGATGGGCATAAACCAGAAATTATAACAATAGAACCTGGGGCATATGAGATAAAAGATTTAAATGATATACTTTCTAAAAAAACAAATGAAGGTATTAAAATTAAAATAGATATACCAACTTCAAAATGTGTAATGACTTTGAAGAATATAAAAATTAGTTTTTTAGATAATTGTTTCTTTCACACAGTTTTAGGATTTAAACCTATGGATATAACAATAAAAGAAGATAAAATAATAACATCAGAAAATATTATAAAAATAATAAATACAAACACAATAAATATTCATTGTGATTGTATAACAGGTTCTTATAATAATGGTAAACAAACAAATGTTTTATATTCCTTTCCCTCAAACACAGTTCCTATGGGATATAAAATAGTTGAAAGAATGAATCCTCCAAATTATTTACCTTTATGTAGAAAATATATAATGGATATTAATTTTAAAATTCTTAATCAAGAAGGAGAATTGATTGATTTTAATGGAGAAGAGATTTCAATGTATTTACATTTGAAACAGGTTGAAGATTCATTTTAAATTATTAATAAATGAGTTTCTTATATTCCATGTAATAGAGGTGG